>BQNB010028266.1:14939-56810 GCA_026074375.1 Tanacetum coccineum | reverse complement strand
TATTCTATCTCCTTATTGCAAAATCAATTTCAATACAAACACCCCTTCCATGATATCATCTGCTCAGCCCAAAGTACACAAAATACCCAACACCTTTTCATTCTATCAATTCGAACCATACAAGGACAAGAAGACGTGGCTTCAAGATAATTTAGGTGGTCTCGGGTAGGTGTTTGATTTACGTTTTATGTTTTGAGTCAATTGAAGCAAAGAATGACACTAACATAATTGTTATATGTCATCTTGAATTTCAAATTTTGAAAGAGGGCTTTTAACCTCTACATAGATCGTTGATGATTAATGTTCAATAAAAGAATCTTATAGATTTAAGAGAGAATTGAACAATCTGAGATCTAGTTTACTTATTTTGTTTCGAGTCATTGTAGAGGATGGAGATGGAGATAGTGTTGATGTTCGAATGTGACGATATAGTCTTGTTGGATTTGTGGATTGATTGAGGTTGTGCTGTTGATTGATGTTGATGCAGTTCTTTGAGTCTTATGTGGGTCTGGTCTACTCTCCTTTGTTATTTTCGTTTAGTTCTCACTGTTTAAAACTCGTTTGGTTTACAAGGGTGTACACTCGTTCGGTTCACACACATGAAACTCGTTCGGTCCACAAGGGTGGCTATTCGTTTGGTTCTCAAATACGTAGACTCGTTCGGTTTCAAAGAAATTACTCGATCGGTTGAAGAAGCAATATACTAGTTCGGCTATTGAAACCCTCTTTTAGATCGGTTGTGACAAAACATCAAACACCTTAAACGCAGGTTTTTGAGCTTCTTGTTTCAGCCGTGTTTGAACCACCGAGCAACAAGATAAGCAACCCAAGAGAACTTAAAATAAGCTTGAAAAATAAGCTTTAATAAGTTGTGTCAATAAGCTTGAAAAACTGAATAAAGAGAAAAACACAACCGTAACTTTCACAAATACTTAGACGTTCAAATTGACACGAATATGTAAAAAAGTGTTTGTGACAAGAAAAACAAGAAATCCAAACGCGATGTAAATGATATATGAAATAAGCGTGAACACCGAAACCACGAATCAACAAACACAAAAAAATGACAGATTTAAGACTAACTCGAGACCATCCGAACACACATAAAACCGACCCAAGAGTATGTAGCCATGGCTCTTGATACAAATTGACAGAAACATGAAAACTATGATCTGGTGGTCTTGTTGAGTCCAACCACATGATAGCTATTTTAGTGAGAGAGAGAGAGTAGTGAGATGGAAGATGAACTTGATATTAGATGGATATAAATGAAAGATACAAAATGACTCCCCACCAAAATGATGACTCAACCCCTCTATGGAAGCCATAGAGGGGTATATATAGCCCATACGCCTCTAAACTATACATAGTTGCCTATTCTAGTCCTCGCGTATGTGACTATGATAAACTATGGTAATTCTATAATGTCGTCACGTAAAAGTGAATTCCCAACAATCTTCCCCCACGGGACGATATACAAAATTACTTATAATAATTTCCTAACAAGTACATAATGATAAAGAACAAGAACTTCCATGAAGCTTCATATGCTGATGAGGTCTTATGTGGTGTTTGACTTCAAGTTTGCACTCCAACATGAATCATCTTTGTAGTACTTTGTAGAAGAAATACTGTAATAGGCACGAGCTAGGTAACCCATACACTTCTGGTTAAGGAGAAGCTTCTGAATTAGCTTCCCCCTAATTCGTGCCGCATATTCTTGATTTAGAAGCTTTCAAAGCTTCCCCCCAAAACTAGCAATGAATTAGCTTCCCCCTAATTTCATGCCACATATTCTTAGGTTATAATCAACAAGAAGGAATGCTTATTATGAAAATTGCACCCGTAGCTTGACTAGAGTCCATATGAATCCTTTTGCTTATGCTTGCGCACTAGATTTTAAGTTATACATAAATGGATGTTAAAGTGCATCCTTAACGGTTTCTATCAAATGAGCGAGGTTTAAGGCCAACCTTCGGGTTATTGACTTTGCAAAACCTAATTATGTCTATTAACTTAAGAAATCTCTTTATGGTCTAAAACAAGCCCCAAATTCTTGGGTACGATATGACTAAAGGCTTCTTATTAACATATTCATCCATAGGAATGGTAGATAACACTTTCTTCACTAAAAAGAAAGACTCCAACATCCATTATTGTCCAAATATATGTTGGATGACATTTTATTCGGAATTCTACTTGTCAATAAATGTGTGAATGACTTTGCAAGTTCATGCTATGATGAGTTTGAAATGAGTATGATGGGGGGAAAAACTAAACTTTTTTCTTAGGATTACAAATAAACAATTAGATGATGGATATTTTTTAATCAATCAAAATATATTAAGGAAATGCTTAAGAAATTTAGACTAAAGACTACCTAAGCCAATGAAAAAACACATATATTACGGAAACTAAACTCACAAGAGACGAAGAAGGTGAGTCCGTAGATTAATCACCAAATATAGAGGCAATGATAGGTTAGTTTATTATATCTTGACGGCAAAGTAGAACCCGCTATCTATGTCTTAGTGTTTGCTTGTGCACACTTTAAAGAGGATCCAAAACCTCTCACCTAGATGCGAGTTTAACCGTATTTTCGATACATTAAAGGCACTATGCATTTAGGATTGTGGTATCCTAAGGGATCCGGCATAGAAAAACAATTAGTTTTATGCGCGATTCGCGGATCATGTCAGGTATATTGGAGATACGTACGTTCATTCAATACAGCTACTTAGAATTATCTGGTGTATTGACGTTCTCATGAAAGGTGTTGTTTAATCACAGTCTTGGTTTCGAAGAAGAAGCAAACGCGCTCTTGCACATCTCACACAACCGACAACGGAATATGTTAGCGCTTGGAATAGTGCTATTGTCATACAAGCTCATGTGATGAACAAGGCTCGTAGTAGACTATGGCAATTAGGTATGAGAATTATATTTCGCTAATAATGTTCGCTGAGTACACAAAGGCCTATAGAGACTTATAGTAAGAATTCCCAGTTCTAAACACTGCACGAACAAAACACATAGACAATTCGCCTCAACCACTTCTCCGTGATTAATGTTCAAAAAGGGAATATCTCCTATATAAAATGTCAGTCATCGGAAGCACAACATAGCGATATCTTAACGTAAACCACTTAAACGTAAACCATTTAGAGAAATTATTACGCTTAGGTCTGGAATGAAGGGAAATCACATGTGAATAAGTTTTTCAGCACTGAAAATTAAAAATGAATTATTTGTCAAAAATCTGAGAAAAAAAAATTTCCAGACGGCGGCCCCCTTAATTTTAAGGGGACCGCCCAGACATTAAGGGGACCTCCCACTAAAAAAATAAAATAAAATAATAATAATAAAATAATAAATTAAAAAATTAAAAAAAGGTCTTTCTCATATCTAGGATCACATGAAAATTAATTTTCATATATTGTTGAAATATGCTAAAAATATTTTATTTTTTCATATGCATAATGGTCTCTTACTTATTGTCAAAAATATATAATCTAATATATATCTTCGACAATCTTGGTTGAGCAAAACTAAATCAAGGAGCATTTGGATTATTTCTTAGGTTTTGCATGTATTAGTGTTAGCCTCAAAATATTGAGTCGAACAATGGAAGTTCGTTCATTAATTATATTAGGTCTCGGTCATTAATTAATATACGTTGTAATAGGCTAGACGTGTAAATGGACTCTTAAATGTAAGCTAACCGGTCACGTGTATCGGGCGAAAGCCCAAGTAATCTCGAGCCCGGCCCGTAGAATTACTAAAGGCATGAAAGCCTTTTAGTTTTGATATATATACACCTCCTCAAGAAAAGTGATGGGGTTGGTCATTTGTAACATTTCACATTTGCAAGTAATCATCTAATTCTCTCTTACTTTCTCTCTCTACAATTCTTCTCATCATCCTAGCTTATTTTCTTGTTCTTAATATGAAGTGAAGTGATTATTTGGATTCCGACATTTGGTATCAAGAGCCTCGGGTAGATTGTGTTTGTTTTGTGGTTTAATAAGCTCAAAGTAAGATTTGTGTGGCTTATTTTCTTTATATAAGCTCACGGTACAATTTTTTGGAGGGCTTATTGGTTTGTTTTGCTTATTTACTTCTCACTTTACTTGTTCTAAACCTTCTTGTGTTTGATTCGTGCTTAAAAGATCAAACCTTCGTGGCTTATTCTCATTTTCATGGCTTATTTTTGCTAATAAGCTCACGGTTTCTTGGCTTAATTGGTTCATCTTATTTGGTTCGTGTTGGTCTGTGTTCTTGCTATTTAAACTCTCAAAAGCTTCGTCCTTTAAACCTTAACTTCAAACTAGTTGTGTAGTTTTCAAGATTCGGCTTATTTTCGAGCTTATTTCGAGCTTATTTCCATCTTATTTCGAGCTTATTTGTGGTTTTCTTATTTTGTACCTTTTCTTGTGCTCTTAACCGGTCAAACAAGATCCATAATTTTAGCCTACAAAAACAAGGACATCTTGTTTTTATGTTTAAGTGGTCCACACCCGAAAGTAACCTCAAGCGGAACATGTATATTAGGCCAAGCGAAATATGCAGGTTAATCTAGAAGCGAGATATGCAGGTTTAGTGTAAGCGAAATATGCAGGTGAACCTCAAGCGAAATATTACATTAAACTAAAATGAAACTCTGCCAAACTTTTTGAAATTGAAGCGAAATATGTTCATTATGAGTCTAAGCGGAATATGTTAAACAACAAGCGAAACATGCAATTTCAAGTCAAGCGAAACATGTACGATTGAGGACAAGCGAAATACGTTTTAATTTCAAGCGAAATATGCAGTTTTGATTTCAAGCGAAATATGCAATTTAAGTTCAAGCGAAACATGCAAGATTGATTTCAAGCGAAATATGTTTCAATTCAAGCGAAATGTGCAGTCTTCAATTTTCAAGCGAAATGTGTAAATTTTGAAGCGAAATACGTAATTTCCAAGCAAAGCGAAATATGCAATTTTTCTTTCAAGCCAAGCGAAATATGCACAATTGCAAGCGAAACATGTCAGTTTAAGATTTTGAATTTTCAAGACATTCAATTCACAACAAACAAACCTTAATCTCAATCAATTTGCATTCACGGTTTTCTATTGATTTTGTAAAATCCCGCGAAAGACACAATTCTTTTCTCGGTTTTAATCATAGACTTGTAAAATCCCGTGAACGTTTATTGCTTTCTTTTTACCACAACTTCAATCACAACAAATCTACTTAAGATCCTACAATCATTTTTCACTTCATAATTCTTCAATCATTCATCATGACAACTCCAATTGTAACTTCCACAACCGATAGTCAAATGCATAACAACATAATGGCAGCTGGTTCAAGGGATCTCTCCAACTATTGTCACAAAGGTCCTTACACTCCAACTATTGTCACAACACCAGTTGTTCCTGTAATAGAGAATTCTCCAGCAGTTCCTGAACAAACAACAGTCGAGACAGTTATGAATATGACTCCTGAAAATAGAGCTCATTTTGAATCAGAAAAAGAAGCGATTCATTTGATATTGACTGGAATTCGAGATGAAATATACTCAACTGTTGATGCATGTCAGACAACTCAAGAAATGTGGGAAGCCATCAAAAGGCTACAACAAGGTGAATCACTCAATATTCAAGATGTCAAGACAAACTTATTTTGGGAGTTTGGTCAATTCACCTCTCACGATGGAGAAACGATTGAGTCTTACTACATAAGATTCTACAAGATGATGATTGAAATGATCAGAAACAATTTGACAGTTGCTACGATGCAAGTCAATGTTTAATTTCTTCAACAACTTCAACCAGAATGGTCAAGATTTATAACAATTGTCAAGCAACAACATAAATTGGATGAAGTTTCATATTACAAACTCTTTGACATTCTGAAACAATACCAAAAGGAAGTTAATGAACTCTGTGCTGAAAGAATGGCCAAAGAATTGCTAGACCTATAGCACATTGTTACTACTGCTCAATTACACTTCACGACCCGTAGTTAATCAATCATCAAAGTCTTCACAAAGTAATATGCATCCAACTCAAAAAGCTCACTTCCAACCAATCTCATGCAACTATACAGATACAAGCAAAAAAAGATAGCAAAACCAAGCACACCACCATCTGAGTCCCGCTTCTGAAGAGACAGTGATCCTGACACAAGCTCAGAGGGATAAAGACATGCAGAAAAAATTGCTCTCGATTGCAAAGTAACTTCAAGAAAATCTACAAACTACCACATCAACCCTCTGACTTCTCAAACACCAGAAACAAGAATGTGGATACTACTCCCAGTTACAAGAGTGACATTCATACTAACAGTTTGGGAAATCAGAAGGGCAGTAAATGCTTTGTTGGGTGCACGAGGAAACTGTTAGGGTGTCAGAGTAGTGCAACAGTCCTGGATACATGTTTTAACTACTAAGAAATTGTATTTATCTAATGAATGCAGAAAGCCAAACGTGTTTTAAAGACTCACGTAATCATAAGGAAAATATTTTGCAATGTAAACAAGGCCAGAAAGGTGTTCACAACTTCAATCGAGATAATCTGACTGGCTACAGACACGATGAAGAAATTGATGAACAAGAGTTGAAGGCACATACTAGGGTTACATGGCAAAGATCTCAGGAGGTTCTAAGTGCAGACCACAGGCACGTGACTCTGAGAGCCATAGTAACAGGTACAATACGATACTGACATTTGAATGTGGTTGCCAATGACATAACAACAACTTCTGAGGCAATCTGAATCCATTCCTAACACCATGTGCAGTGGAATACGGGTGATAGTTAATGTCATTCCTGACTTCTCAGTATATTTGTGATAATGATATTCAGGATTACCAAAATGATGTAAATGGTGATGAGAGCGTGTTGCACTTGCTAATTTAAAGCTCGATTCGAAGAAAATAGAAAAGATACAAAAGCTATAAAGACAGCTAATGTCAACATTGACTCAAGATAACTGAGTGCAAATATATTCGTTGTCGGAAACTGAGTAGAACTTCAAAGGGAAACTAATAGTATGGATAGTTTAGTTTATGCACTACAAAAAAACAAAATGATTTGAGAGGTACAAAGGCCTTTAATGATCATACTAGGACAAACATGAACGTCAATTTTAAATGAAACTCTAGACTATTAGCTCAAAAAGAAATTGACATAAAAAGAAGGTTTAAAAAGTTTAAAGCAGACAAATTTTTTGTTATCAAAGAGAAACCAAGATGAGAGTTTGTTGGAAAACGAGTCTTTTAAACAAAGTTACATTACGAAGGTCTTTCAAAGAGAACAAAAGGTCATAACGGATTTGAACTTAAGGAAGAAAAAGATATATTGACAAAATGATTTCAATAGGAAAACCAATTAAAGTCTTTTGAATGAAATTATTTACAAAAAGGAGTCAATCATCCAAACCATTCATATGTAGTTTTAGCACCCAAATGCCCTACCATTTAATGAAACCTACCTTTGCCCATCCAATTACCTCAAAAAGTCTCAATATGAAATCCATCGTTGTGTAGCGATCCCACACGACCAATCTGACCTGCGCAACAGACTCATCCCCGATATGTGAAGAGATTCTGACTCTATGAAGAGAGAGGTCACAAAATTGAATAAAGACTTAGTGAAAGCCTTTTGACTACACAAAGGTTAAATAGTCTTATATGAAGATGTTATAACCCCCGCCACGTCATCATTAGTGAATTTTAGTTCGCACGAGCAAATGGAAATAAGAAAGTAAAATGTGGAGAAAATCATTAGTGAAAAAACAAAAACCAAATATTTTTCAAAAACATCGATTTCTTAGCCATGTCAAAATCAGATGCCAAATAGACAAGCAACAATGTCATGACGCATAACATTAACATCTGAAAGAAATTGTCATCAAAGCAAGGGTAATTCAAACGACCGTCTCATCTTCGTAACGCCAACTGCTCACGAAATGAAATCCAAATTATTAAGACATTTTGATGCCTCCTTTGCCCTTAAGACTCAGAATGATAGTTTCGCATATGTTCAAGGAGACTTAACAATAAATACATGTAGATTTAAGTACATTTGAATTCTCTTAAAGATGAAATTGTTGAACTTGAATCACATAAGGCATAATTTTTTAACATGTATGAATTGACTTTTGCAAGAATGTGTGTTCGAATGATATAATGTGTTCATATTTGCAATCTTCAACTGATTTAGATGAGATCGACAGAATACAATGCTTATTATCTCATAAAGTATCAGTAAGATACGTGTCGTTGCTCAAAAGCTTTCTAGAACAAACTAATTTGTAAGTAAAGAGATTTACACTGAGCTTTAACAAAGTTTTTGTAAATGTAGAAAAACACTCATTTACTCTTGAAAGAACAACTGAAAAAAAATGAAAAAAACTCCAGTTTGTCAAAGGAAAAAGCGTCAAATGTATTTCAAAAGGAACGTGAAACAATATTTTGAGAAATATCAAAAAATTTGAAAGCACAACTTGCAAGACCAAGAACATTCAATAAGTGTAGTTAAAAAGAGAACCTCATTGAAAAATGCAAAGTGAAAATTTGAGACCCTAATTATTAGATAAACCATTTGTTTGTTCGACAACTAAATGCCAAAGGAATCCAAAACCACATTTTTAGGAAAACCAGCTCATTTTTTAGACTCACTTGATAGACGCAAATTATGCAAAGAAAACGTCTGTTTCAAATACCTAAATGAGCAGTAGGGTTTAAACAAAACCAAGTCACTCTATAGTATTTTGCCTCAAACAGCAACGCAGCATAAAGAAACACAAATTGTGATTAAACTAGGCATTGTATCGAATATGCAAGTAGTACAACACAAACTAACGACACCACAGTTGACTCCAGACTTCAAGGAATACTAATTAGCTTCTCTTGTCTTACATCTACAGGGTAGCTCACAAAACTAAATTTAGCAGACCACAGGCCTAGGGAGCAAAAACAGATCAATAAAGATCAGGTCCTGCCAAACACTTAGTCAAGAGAAGTTAAGAAGACTGAAGTAGAATACCACCCTAGATTTCGTCGGATTTCCTAATCAAACAATCTGTACCAGCGTGTAAGACTGTTTAAATTCAAAAACTTCAAATGTTAAAGATGTTGTGCTACCTGATATTTTCTTGTGGAAAAATGTTGTTTAATTCTAATGCATGATGCTTGTGTTTCTAAGTTTTTAAATGACGTGAATGCTAGCACTAAGAAAGCCTAATATAGTTGCAAATTAGTACTAAAAGACACCCAAAAATTCAATGCGAACAAAACTTTGCAACAACCCCATAAGAAAACAGTGTTCATCGAATCTACTACCATACAAATTGCTAAGATTAACTATAGGACGCTATATAAAGTGAGACTCGTAAGGCGAGGAAATGTGGATAGCACAACAAAGCCCATCATCATAAACATAGTCCTAAGAAGAACAAAAAAGAAAGTGGGATACCTAAAGTTAGGAATGAAAGTGTGACTAAGACAGTTAGTTTTGCCATAGATAATGTATCTAGGATAACTAACTGTCCTTAAAACTCACAAACACTTTAGATCCCAAGAATGGTCATGTATTCCATCGGCTCAAATCTCTTACAGACTGTACAACTCATTCTATTCGTACACCAGATGTTGAAAAAAAACAATTTCTAGTGTGTGCCTATATGAAACAATGTGGAGGTGCGGTTATCTCGACTTAAAAGAAATAAAATATACATGTGAGATAAACCAAAGTCTCCTTGGTTTGATGTTGCTACGATTGAATATGTTTGAAAATGTATATTGATTATACATTCCGTTTCTCATTCAAGAGACTTATGATGCATGAAAAAGTTTCTACTTTGCAAAAAAATTATTTTGTAAATCTCCTAGTTTGTGAGAATGTTTTTAGCAGAAAATGCTTTCAAGATTTTTATGAGATAAGATTTTTGTGATGCTAGTACATATAGTAGATATATATGTAGAGTACTTATAGTAGGATGCTTGAAAGTTCTCGAAAGTTTTGAGTGAAAGAAATAGGAGCCTAGACTCAGAGAGAAATAGAAGGGATACGTACCTTTGTATAATTTAGGCGTTTGGTTCTATGAGGCAGAGACCTAGTCTAAGAAGATTGAAGGGTTCTATTTTGAGGGATTTGGTTAGTATATCGGTTATGTTGTCTTCGAATGAGACCTTCTCAATTGAGATGTTTCCCTTTTGGACATTGTCATGAAGGAAGTGATGTCAGATTTCTATAAGTTTGGTACGAGAACGGAGAATGGGGTTTTTACTAAGGTCGATGGCACCTTTGTTGTCACAAAGGATGGGTATGTCATCTAATTTTATGTCATAGTCTACTAGAGCTTGTTTCATCCATAAAGCTTGTTGGCAAGCTTTTTCAGCGGAGACTTATTCGGCTTCGGTGGTGGAAATAGCTAGGGTGGTTTGTTTCTTGGAGAACTACAATGTGAGGCAACATCTCATGAATGTACACACACTGCTTGTGCTTTTGTGATCGACATAGTCTCCCGCATGATCGAAGTTGGCGTAAACAATAGTTTATGCACCCATTCCTTTGGGATACCATAAACCTAAATGAGTTGTTCCCTTAATATATCTAAAAATCCTTTTTACTACTCCTAGATGAGAGGTTTTGGGAACTTCTTGAAAACGAGCGCACAGACAAACACTAAACATGATGTCTGGCCGACTAGCCCTTAGGTAGAGAAGACTACCAATCATGCTATGATACTTTGTATCGTCTACAGATTCCCCGTCTTCGTCCCATATGAGATTGGTTTCGGATGACATAGGAGTTTTGAGTAATTTAGAGTCTTTTAGGCCAAATTTCTTGAGCATTTCCTTGATGTATTTGGATTGGTTGAAAATTTTTCCATCTTCTAGTTGTTTGATTTGTAAACTAAGGAAGAAATTCAATTCACCCATCATGATCATCTTGAATCTTTCGTGCATGATTTTTGAAAAATCATCACAAAGGTCTTGACAAGTTAATCCGAAGATGATGTCGTCCACGTAAATTTAGACAATGATGATATGTGAATCCTTTTTCTTTGTAAATAGAGTGTTAGCTACTGATAAGATCGATTTAAGCTTAACTAGGATTAGTTTTATAGATAATATTGATGCACAACGGAATAATAAGAAAGCAATATTATCAAACAAGGTTTTCTTCATTGAATGTTTCCCTATTACCCCAACTATAACTTGGGGCTACACCAACTAATTATGGTGTACTAACTAACTAACTAACTAACTCCGGTGTACACACACACCTTTACTATTCGACTCTCATCAGTCGATGTTTCTATTTGATAATGACAAAACCCAATAAGCACGAACTTCCCCTGAAGTTAATATACGAATGAAACTTCTTCCCCTTTTTGTTATAATCAAGTAGGGGTCTTCAGTAGATATGCAACCTGCAGATGGTTAAACATTTAATCAATAAGCTTCCCCTGAAAGTATGCTAACCATCTCTTGAATCTCGAACTCAGTAGGCTCTATGTAGTGATCACTGATGAAGAAAATAGAGTATAACGAATTTGATGAAGAAGTTGAATCTTCCAAGCTTGTGCCTTATATCTTGTACTATCCACGACGTTGAACTCATACTCCTAATGTATAAGCAGACCGCAATCTCTTTGACAAAATCCTCATTCTCTATAATGAGACACTGAGCACAATAACGTAACTCCTTCAAGTGATAGCAAATGTGAGCATTAAGCACCCTAAGTTTATAAATCACACACCTTTGCTAGATTCGTCAAGTCTTCGTCACCATACAAACCAAACAAGTTACCTCCAAATGTTGTACGTCATTTGAGATATGATAAAACACAAACCTGTGAAACCCAACTACAACATCAAATAAGCAATATTCAATTTTCTTCGTAATCACCTCTTCAATAAATCCAAAATGAGCCATAAATCAATAAGAATAAACTGTTGTGAATAACAGTTCCATCCGAGATCCAAATCCATCCAAAAACTAAGTAGATATATACCTTGTAGATCCTAGATATCAAGAGCAACCCGCTCTGATACCAATTGATAAGAATCGTTTAGCCCATCTAGGATTAGTTTTACGAATAACATTAACACGCAGCGGAATAATAAGAACAATAATGCTATTCAACAAGGTTTTACTACTAAACATTCAAGCCTCCATTAATTTGATCAGAATAAATGGTTACAAACTGTAACAAGGATCCACAATCCTTGAGGCTACACTAACTATCTAATAAACTAACTACTAACTATTAGACTCTCATTGGGAGAGATCTAACTATGATGGATTATTAAACTACATACCTTAGACCTCCTTTTATAGTATAAGGAGTCAAGGTTTACATGGAAACTAATAATGATAATAATGATAAAATTAATTATCTTTGACCAATTAGTTATTCATAATGATAAAATTAATTATCTTTGACCAATTAGTTATTCAATCATTATCTTTGACCAAATCTTCAATTCTTATCTTTTGTAGTATTCTTTGACTACAAGTCTACAACTTTGGTCCTTTATGTTTCCATCTTGTTTCATTCGTGTTTTATCTTATCAACTCAAAATATAATTCCCAACAAAGTTGAACTGATAACTCCAAAGTACACGTTCTTCCCCCATGATGGTCACGAACTTTCAGAAACATCATTGATGTGTACGCTCATATACTCAAGAAGTTCTTGTCTTAAGAAAAAATCTTGAAAAGTTATGAACATCATTGAAGAACTTTGAAAATTTTGTAGTTTTGTAATCATCAAATCTCAGATCCCAACACAAACCTAATGAAAAATAATTTTGAAATGTCAATGATGGGTGAACTAAAGTTCTTTCTTGGACTTCAAGTTCATTAATCTCCATGTGGTATATTTATAAGTTAGTCACAATATGCAATTGAATTGTTAAAGAAACATGGTCTAGATGAATGTGTCTCAATGAGTACACCGATGGCAAACCTGAGAAGACAGATGATTGATTTACAAGCACACCTACGAATCAAATGACTTATCGTCTAGATAGAGGGCTTGATGTACCTAACACATCGTTCAGACATTGCTTTTGCTACTTTGTGATATTGCTCATTGATCAAGCAAACGTCCTACGTCAAACACCTTCACAGGAGGTAAACGGTCTTTTCGGCCTGAGAACAGCCTATAACATGGGCCTATGGTATCCGAAGGATTTCCGGCATTTGAACTAATTGCATATTCGAAATTGCAGACCATTTAGTATGTAAAGAAGATGTAAAAGCAGCATTAGGAGAAGGATTGCAATTTCCTAGGTGGAAAACTTTGAGTTGGAGTTTCAAAAGAAACAAGAATATACTCGGAAGTCTACTACTGAGGCTGAAATATTTTCCTTGTTCTCATTTATGCACAAGTTATATTATTGGATGCGCACCTCAACCTTGCCCTTGACTATGGATACAAGTACAATCGGATTCCGATGTACTATGATTTCCACATGTGCCATTGCTATATCATGCAATCTAGCCAACAATCTATAGACAAAACACATAGACATCCGGTTATCATTTTATTAAGGAACATTTGAGAAAGGTACTGTGGAAATTACTTTGACAGGACAGAATACCAACTGTTGCGGATCAATTTACAAAGCTCTTCTAAAAAAGAACCGCTTTGAGTATCTATTTTCACGCATTGGGTATAGATGTATGACTCCAACATAGTTGGAAAGCTCTGACAAAGTTATCTTTTTGAAAAGATCATACATCAAAAACATGTAAATATATTTTCAAATACAAAAGAAAAAATTGAAAAAAAATACAAAAATATCAAAAAGAATTTGTCACCTTTTCGTGAATAAATAAAATTAAACTTATAATTTTTATTTCAATCAGATACATCATTTAGAAAATAAAATAAAAACAATGATCCTCATCAAATAAACTGAATTGAAAAAAAGGCTATATTTTCAAGGGGAGTTTTTTATATTTAACTCAAACTTCTTCATGTATGACTACAACTTACTAATTATTCAGTATCATGTTGAGTATTGATAATGGTGAACAAATGTTGAAATGACTTCATTACTCGAGGGGGAGTTTTTGAAAAATAAAAATCGAAATTCGGAATATTCAACTAAAGGGACTGAAAGTGTAGTGTCTGAAACTTTTTCGGTGGCTATAAAAGGAAGAAAGATTTTTCATTTACATTTTTCTTTTACCGAGTCAATTTATCAAGTTTAGTGGAAATAACAATAAAAGTCTATTCGAGGTCATTTACAACGATCACAACGTATTATTCTAACTCAAACATAAGTGGGTATACATGGTGATTCAATAATACATGAATGTTGCATTATTGAGTTTAAACTAAAACTCGGTAATATTATAGGATAATATCGAGTTTAGAGATTATCGAGTTTGTATATAATAAAAGTGAAACAAGGTCGATAATAAACAAGCGCTAGAAAGAATAAGTTGATTATGGCTTAGGAATGTTTTAACAAATCACAGAAAATGAAATATCGGAAAATATATGTGTTCAACGAGTTTGTGTTTTATCTAGTTTGATTGTATGACTAACATGTGGAGTCTGAAGTTGATAAAAGAAAATAAAACAAATCGATTTTAGGATTATACATAATTCCAATGAATCATGTTTATATAATTTGAGAAATTTAGTAATAGTCAAACTCGGAAGGGTCAAATGGTCAAACTCGGAATTAACAAAAGTCAAACTCGATGGAGTCAAAAAGTCAAAATTCAGTAGAAATACGTTTGTGGAAACAATAAGAGTTTATTGCGAAAGAAATAATTTTGATAATTAATGCATGTGATGATTAATGTGCATGAATGTCTGGTGGAACAAAAGATCAGTTTCTCATGTGTAGTTGAAAACATCAAATAATTTTGATAAAGAACTCAAAGTTTCTATAAATTCTTACTGTGAGACCATATATATCTATACTGAATTGTTTTAAAGTGGACTAAGACATGTCCGGTTTCAGCCGATTTCTAGCAATGAACAAATGAGAGGAGAGTTGACTTAGTGTCCATTCAATTATTGAATTAGATATGTTTGTCTTCATTGTTTATAAATAATGACAAATAGTAAAGGTGAAAAGTTTTTTAACTTTAATATGAAAATCCAAATCTTAAATTGTTTAAGTAGACTTCGGCCATTTTCTGCAATGAACAGAATGTGGAGTGAGTGTCTTAGTGTCCATTCAATTGTGGTTTTGTGATTATATGACTCTATGTTATCATTATAAAGAAAGTTTTTGGTCAAAAGATTTCTGGAAAAAGTTCTCAAAATCTGTTTTTATGATACTCTTTTATAAAACAATTTTAAGAAGTTAAATGATTTCTCTTTAATGTTTTGTAAAAGAGTCTTGATTAAAATCAAAAGAGAAATCTTCATCATTCTTGAAAGAGTATCATGTCACAAAGAATTTCTGGTAAGGATATTCTAAAAACAGAAAGAGAGAGCGAAATCCATACGCGAAAAAGCAAATCAAAAGTGTGTTCGAAAAAGAATTGCCATAACACACAAAAATGATAAATCAAAAGAATAATTTGAATAAAGCGTATGGCATGTGCTAGAAAGAGCAAGAACGAGCACATGAGAAAGAAACTGATCCAAAATATGTTCAAAAAGAATTGCCAGAACATATAAAACAGACATTATTGGAAAAAGAGCAAAAATGTCCAAAGAATTATTTTGTTACCCAACCCCCTTAACACACATAACCAAAAACCTGCAAGCCGAATACACACCCAAAAAAACCAATACAACCATCCACACCACAATAGAAAACCCAAATTCATACAGAATCTAACACTCCCAAAATTGCCCAAAAACACCCAAACAATTCTCCCTTAAAAATAGCACAAACCTATTCACACACGCGCCACCACCTTCACCCACCACACCACAGCCAAAAAATATCAGCCACATAATACAACACCCAATACTAAACCCCAACCAAAAAACTAACCAACATCCCCCATAAAAAAACCAGCCAATACCCCCACCTCCTTCCCCAAAAACTGACAACAGCAAAAAATACAACAACGAAAATAATACCAAAACCAAAGCGACAAACAACCCAAAAACTCCCACAAAACCCAAAAAAATCCGTCCCACCAAAACCCCAATCCCACGACAATAACCATTCACACGAAACCCCCCAAGCCACAATCCACAAAACCCGAACAATAACTCAAAACATATAAAACCACCAAAACTACACTTACCACACCCATATCACATTAACCACCCCACACAAATACCTACCCAAAAAAAATACCCGATCAACCAACACTAAACCGTATACACAGCACAACCAGCAGACACCAAAACCATTACCAAACCACACCACAAACCTAACATTATAAACCACAATACTTAAAGAAAAACAAAAACAACCCACACATGACTACACTTACCAACATATAAATAAATATTAAACCACACACAAATAAAACAGATACAACAATACCCACAGCAACACCACCAAACCCCCACACCCAAACAAATTAAAACCAAATAAACCAACCAATCACATACAACTAGGCAACAACAATAACAACAACAAACTATCTACCAACAAGAAAGAATTAAAAGAATAACCCCCAACATAACCCAACCCACAAAAAAAAATCAAACCAAACACTCACAAAAAATAACACACCCCTAACCAATACCCAAATAACCCAGCACCCACGAATAACAACCATATCAAAACAACTACCCTATCAAAAAACAAACCAGATCCTAACGAGAAACATAAAACACACACCCCAACTCCAAATCCTCACACGCCCAATAACTATCCCAACACCCACACACTATACATACCCCAAAGACCATAATACACCAAACCCACACTAAGATCCTACCACCATCAAAATACCACCACATACCCATTAAAAAAACCCACCAAACCAACAAAACAAAAAACACACACATAAGAACCCACCCATAACTAATGAATCCAAACCAGTACAAGAAAATACCAAAACCCCAACCCCATTTATCAACCCAGTCTCCAACCGACAACAATAAAAAAACCCCATACTAAGATAACCACAACATCTCCACTCTCCACTAATAAACCAACAAAAACAGAAACCGTACACCTAAAACCATAATACACCAACCCAAAATACCACCCCAAACCAACCCCTTATCCCAGAACCAATACAACCACGACACTATAAACACTAATAACAGAACCACCTATCAAAAACACTACCCACAAACAAGATACATACAATAAAACAACCCTAACTAATACACCCCCACCAAAACTAAATACACACCCAGACCACCAACAAGGCCACCCACAAAACCACCCCCATATAATAAACAATAAAAAAAAGCTAACCTACAACCGATCGACAACGACACTATACCACAAAATACACCAAAAAAAAACCAACAACCCCCAAAAAAAAGGAACCCTACACCACAGGATAACAAGCAACACCTTAAGACTAACACAACCCAACCCGAAACCTAACCAACCCTACCCCAAGACCTAATACCATTAACCATACCCCTCCCCCCACAACAAAACCATCATTTTACCCTGTATACCGTCTCTATACCCACACACACATAATAAACCATAAACCAGCAATTAACTACTTACAGGTAACAATATCCGAAGACCGAAAACCACAAAGTTAAACTAACACCCAAAATAAACGCCCAACCAAAAAACAATAAAAACAACCAAAAAGAAACCCAAACAACACATAACACCCAATACAATACAAACAACCCTTACATACCCACACAAAACCCGTATTACAGCCATTAACACTAAATATATACCATTAACGAATACCGACAAAAAAGAATCGCAAACCCCAATAAAACCACAACCAAAAATATCGGTAACCAAACACACACAAACCCAAAAAAAGCCAAAAAAACCAATTAAGAAATTCACCCAAACAAACCCACAACCACAGACTCCCACTTATAATATACTATTACCAAACCATCACCCAGAAACCACAACCCTTGAGAAAGCACCTAAAACAACATCAAACAACAACACCAACAAGCCAAACAAAACAGTCCCCCCTCAGACCCCACAACAGTACCCAAACAACACCAAACACAAACACCAAATGCAACCAACACCAAACACCCAGAACTACACAAAAAACAACGACCGACCAACGCCAAAATATACACGGCACAAAAACCCAACATACAGAATACCCACCAAAACCCCAAGTAAGCCTTACAAAAAAAACAAACACAACACACAAACATCCAAACCAAATACACACACAAAACCTCCCACACCATCTCCCTACAGCCCCAACAAACACCACAGTCCACAAAGCCACCACACTACATACCCATCTACGACACCCCACAAACAACAAATACAAGAACATTAAAACCAACTCGTTAAACCTTCACCAAACAAACAAGACCAAGCCCAATTCACAAACGAAACACACCCAAAAGAAACGACAGCCCAACCAATAAAAAAACACCCGACACCAACACCGCCACAAACCAAAAAAAAAATACCGAACCCGGCCCCAAACGTAAAACCACAAGACTGCAAATATTACAACCAAAATAAGTAAAACACTAGATTACACCCAGACGTTAACAATAAGTACAAAAAAAATTATTTAACACAAACCAATACCACACACAGAACACAGAGATAACATAACGCCCAAACACCCAAACGACCAGAAACAACCCTTTATCCAAAATTAAACATACAACCCCAAAAAAAGAATACAAAACCCTAATAACTACACCCTAACTACAATAATATCTATACACGCATATACAGATACAACCACCAGAACCCAAACAAAAGAATACGCTAGAAATACCCTACAAAGGCAAACGAAAACAAAACAAACACTACCCTCCCCAAACTCTAACTCTCAATACAACAAAAAAACAAACAACAAACCCCCAAAAACCCTCACACCAAAAATAACTCGACCCACCACAACACCTTAAGCCATAAGACTCAATAAACAAACAAAACCCACACCACCCAACATACAAACTCAAACCAACTCTACACAGACTCAAAACCACAACTCCAGACAAGTACACCAATACCTCAACTCCCAACATACCACACAACCTACCCTAAACAAACGGGCCTAACCTACATCAAATATATAACCGCCCCAAGCAACAATACCCGCGAACCAAAATACAACCCCATAACTAAACATCCGAAAGAAACAAGTAACAAAATACATACAACTAACACCTACCCCATACCTCCTAGCGCGAAAACATAAAAAGCAACTCCACACAACACATCAACAATCCAACATCACCCGACACAACACCTCCAGACACAATTTTCCACGTTAAAATAAAAATACTAACCACAAAGAAGTCTACTACCCACACTAACCAAACCCTTCAATCAGACAACCCTTTAACAAACCGCACCCTACCCAAACACACAATTAAAACGCCTAAGAAACCCCAAATAAAAAATAAAATATAAATACAACCCTAATTACATCCAATAGTAGTTAAAATCCCATAACCACCAACCACACTAATAACCACAAAAAAAACAAAATGGGAAGAGATACATCTGGTTATTGTCGATGATTATACAAGATTTACATAGTTAAAATTTTTAAGGACTAAAGATGAGACTCCAAAGGTTATAATAAATTTTTTGAAACAAGTTCAAGTAAGTCTGCAAGCAACATTAAGATATCTTCACACTGATAATGGCACATAATTTATTAATCATACATTAAGGTCGTACAAAGAATCTGTTGGAATCACACATCAGATGTAAGTATCATGAACTCCACAACCGAACGGTGTCGTTGATAGGCAAAATCGGAATTTATTAGAGGCTGCACAGACCATGCTTATCTTTTCCAAATCTCCATTATTTCTTTGGGCTAAAGCCGTGGCTACTACTTGTTACACTTAGAACCGATCCCCAATACACACTTGATAAAACAAAACACCATGTGAACTACTTCAAAACCGGAAACCATATATTATGTTCCTTCATGTATTTGGTGCATTGTGCAACCCAAGAAACAATAGTGAGGATCTTGGAAAACTGAAGCTGAAAGAAGGCATTGGTATTTTTATTGGTTATTTTCAATCAAAGAAGGCTTACCAGATATACAACAAGAGAACTCGGATGATCATGGAAACAATTCATGTACACTTTGATGAACTAAACCTAATGGATTCTGAACATTTTAGTTCAGGACCCGAGCTTCAACCCTTGAATTTTGGACAAATCAGTTCAGAACTCTTGCCAAACAATGCTCCTTCAACATCTAGCAATCAACTATCTAAGAAGGATTCTGATAGTTTATTTCAAAAGATGTTTACTTCAAACATTCACCAAGTGTTGTATCTCTGACTATTTTTGCTGCAAGTCAACCACAAGATACAACCGAGGAAACTTCTTCTACATCCATTGATCAAGATGCACCATCTCCAAGTACTACACCAAACACTGAAGCAAATATAACTCCAATCCAAGATGCTAATGTTCAAGAGACAAATCAAGAAAACAAAGATGTAGAGTTTGATAATGATACTTTTACAAATCCTTTTGCACCACTTGATACAAGTTCTGTGAAATCATCAACTAGGATTCTAGACTCATCAAACATGCATACCTTCTATCAACCACATTTTCACACCAAAAACTGGATGAAAGATCACCCGTTAGAAACAATCATTGAAAATCCCCCTAAACCAGTTTCTACAAAACAACAACTCAAAACAGATGCCATGTGGTGTTACTTCCATGCTTTCTTAACAAAAGTCGATCCAAAGAATTACAGAGAATCCATGAAAGAATCAAGCTGGATAGAAGCCATGCAACAGGAGATTCATGAGTTTAACAGACTTGAAGTGTGGGAGTTAGTACCAAGACCAAACAACATCATGCTCATCAGTGTTAAATGGGTCTTTGTGGTTAAATTGGATCAATATAGGGTGTTTTTAAGAATAAGGCTAGGTTAGTAGCAAAGGGTTACCGTCAAAAAGAAGGGATTGACTTTGAAGATTCGTTTGCATCGGTTGTACGTATAGAGGCCATAAGAATCTTCATTACATATGCCACTTACAAAAACATGCCAGTGTACCAAATAGATATGAAAATTGCGTTTTTGAATGATGTATTAAAAGAAGAGTTGTACGTTAGCTAACTAGAGGGGTTCATTGACCAAGATCATCCAAACCACATGATCAGATTGAAGAAAGCATTATATGATTTAAAACAAGCTCCATGGACTTGGTATGATTTGCTGTCAAGGTTCATACTCTCGCAGAAATTCATCGAGGGTGAAGTCGATCCTACATTGTTTACATGGAAGGAAGGTAAGGATATACTCCTACTACAAATTTATGTTAACGACATAATTTGTCATCTACTAATCCACATTTTTGTAAAAAGTTTACAAAAGAAATGAGCTCACGTTTTAAGATGTCAATGATGGTAACAATGACTTTCTTTTTAGGATTAGAAGTTTCTCAAAGTCTAGTAATGTTGTGGAAACTCCAATGGTGGAGCATTCTAAACTTAATGAGGATCCATAAGGGACATTAGTTGACCCTACTCATTATAGAAGTATGGTCGGCTCCCTTATGTATCTTACAACAAGTAGACCTGGCCTTGTTTTCGCTGTCTGCTTGTGCGCACGGTACCAAGAAAATCCTACTAAGAAGAACCTAACTGCAGTTAAACGAGTCTTTTGGTACCTAAAAGGAACCATTAATATGGGTCTGTGGTATCCGAAGGACACCGGATTTGATCTAACAGCTTTCACAGATGCAATCATGCAAGTTACCAAGATACCAAACGGAGTACTTTATGAAGTGCACAGTTTTTGGGAGAAAAGCTAGTCAGCTGGTCTTCCAAGAAACATAAGTGTATGGTGATCTCAACTACAGAGGCTGAAGACGTTTCCTTGTCTGTCTGTTCTGCACAAATCCTAAGGATGCGCTCACAGTTGACATAATATGGATTCGATTTCAAAAAGATTCCTCTATATTGTGACTCAAAGAGTGGGATAGCTTTATCTTGCAACACTGTTCACCATTCAAGGAACAAGAACATCTCGGTTCGCTAGCATTTTATCAAAAAGTAAGTTGAGAATGAAGTGGTTGAACTTTACTTTGTCAACACCACATACCAATTGGCTGATATCTTCACTAAAGCACTCGGAAAAGAACACTTTGAGTTTTTACTCAACTGCCTTGGAATACAGAGCATTACACCAAAAAAGCTCAAGATTCTTGTAGAGTCAGATGAAAAGTAATTTATTACTACTTCTTGTATCCTATGTAAATTTTTTATCAAAAAGCTCAAAAAGATTTTCATTTTTAAAAAAATATGTTACAAAAAGAAAATACAAAAATATAAAACTAGAAAAAGCAAATATAAAATCAAAATTTTGAAAAACACAAAAATAATCTTCTCGACATGTCTCTCAGCATCGATAATATTTACAATCCTGGATATGTCATTCAATAATGACACGGGATTGTAAATAAACATTGAATTAAAGTTTAAATGTTTTAAAATATCCCAGTTCTTTTTCTATGTTTTGTAATCACATATCAAATTGCAACCTGTACCTCTGCTAAAAGGAAAATGTACGCTTCAATGCATTTATACTTAACAACTAAAAGAGAAATCTTTTTGGTCAAGAGCTTGTCAATAAAGACATTCAAAGTTTTAAAGCTCAAGTCAAAGGCTTGTGTATAAATCAATGCACAACATGGGTCCCTCTAGATAAGAAAAGTGTACATGTCAGTGCACTTATTTTTCAAAAAGAAGAGAAATCTTTTTTGAACCGAACAAGTTTTCCTTTAAAAATGATTTTACAAACAAGGTTCGGGTCACCTAAAGCGAAAGACAATTCAAAAATGATTTTTACAAACGATTTTACAATTGAAAAATGATTTTACAATGATTTTACAATTCAAAAATGATTTTAAAAATGATTTTACAATTCATGACAAGGTGTCAAAAGAGAAAGAGGAATGCATGGTATATTTTAGCTTACTTCATTCAGACCTAAAGGTTCTTTCAAACAAAGACTTAAAAGGAACTCGAACCGAGTATGGATTCAAACAGGCATTTGGGACACTCTTTGGTCAGGATGTTCAGACTTTCACAGGAACAATGTTCCTCAATGTGGATCAACTAGAAAAGCCACTTGAGAAAGAAGAATTTCAAGAGATTAGATCCATGGCTGCTTTTAGAGTACTCAAGACACGGTTTTAGCAGTTCATCGATTCACAGTTTTCTTCAGATTATAATGGCAAATGACAAGCAAGTACTTTTTAAAATACACTTGAATCGAGGTTCAACAATTCCATGATACACCGATCTAACACATGGAATTTGTTAAGAAACCAATTAATAAAAGAGCACTACATAAAAGATAGTATGACTGCAGGGTAAATGAAAGACTGATGCAGACGAACGAGGGAAAAGTTGATACGAGTAATGCATTGGCTGCTAGTTTGGTTATCATGAAAAGCAGTGGGGAAAAAATTTAAAAGCAGGATACAAGCAGAAGGTCAGTGAATGATGCAAATGTTGATGATGCAGACATCAAATCCGTATATGATGAAGAGCCAATGACTGAGGTATAATTGACTGCTGAATGTAATGTCTTTGCTACACAATAACAACATGTTGAGCAATCTGACCTCATAAATGAAGAAAGAGTTGACCAGGATGCTAACAATGTTATGACAAACGTCCTTTTCTTGCTCAATTAACTAAAAACTAAGACAACCAAACTTTCAAATCAATCTCTCATGTCTAAAAATATGTCTAAAAAAACCATTACCCAGTTTCAACAGGAATTTTCAAAACATGAAGCACATTGCATTAATCTTAAACTTCAATTATAAAAGAATGTTTTAAAATCAAGGCAACATGGTAAATTTTTGAAAGCAAAAAAGTAATGAAGCCAAAGTTAAAAATAACATATATGTAATTGAAACAATAAACATTGACTTGGAACATAAAGTGGCTAAATTACTTAAGGATAATGAGCATTTAAAAGCTCAAATTCAGAAAAAGGTGTTTGCAACTGTAGCATTAAAGAAAATATTAAGAAAGTTAACAAGAAATAGTGTAGATACTAAGTTTGCAAAACCATTAATCATGGGAAAACGGACTTTGCATCCACTCATAAACCAATCAGTTGTTAGACAACCGACTGTGTTTAAATCTGAACGACCTAAATTTTCAAAACCACTGTTTACCTCCCAAGTTGATGTAGAAAAAGATTTGTCAAAACCAGTCAGACCATATTATTTACCTCAAGTAAGAGAATCTGTTTTTTTTGCAAAACCTTATCATGTGATTGCACCTAGCTCATCTACGAATAGTTCAAAGAGTATATCAACTTCGACACTAAAGGAAACTTTTGGATCAAACGACATAATTCACAATTACTATTTGGAAGAAGCTAGGAAAAAGACACAAGAAAGAAGTTAGAATTCAAAACCTAGGGAAGTGTACTCTGCTAAAATATAAAAGCCTGCTAACGATTGAAAAACAAAACCTAGGATCAATACTCAAACATCTATTAATTAGCCTGCACCTAATAGTAGTTGTGTAACGACAAAGACTGTGCCCATAGCAGAACACTTTAGGAATTCTAGAAATTTTTTTGACAGCAAACATTTTGTTTATTCAACATGTCAGAAATATGTCTTTAATGCAAATCATGATCCTTGTGTAATAAAATTCTTTAATGAGTTCAACTCACGTGCTAAGGTACCATCCCATAAGACAATAAACAGAAACAAACTCTAGAACAACTAAGAATTGGAAAGAAACCAATAAGGTATGTTAGGTTCATAAAAAGTGTCGATTATACGGTTTAGTTATATTTAGTTAATAGTCTTTGTTTTGTTTAGTATAAAGTAGCTTGTAATAAGGTATATTATGCTAAAAGAAAGAAATAGCATAATTACCAAAGAATAGGGACTAGAAGTGAAAATAAAGGAAGGGAAGGCTCCTTCCTTCTCCTATAAATACCCTTCTAATCATCATTAGAGGATGATGCTTTGTAATAAATATTTTCCCTTTTCCCTCCATTTATAACATTTGAAATTTGAATATTTTCCCTCCACTACTATTCTCTCTAAGCTTCCATGATTGATAATGTATGATTCAAGATAAACAAGACCTAACAAGTGGTATCAGACGCCATTAAAGAATACGAGTGAGTCAATTTGTGCGTTTTTTCCACGTCCAAGAACCTCGTGATGACACTCGGTGAATTCGGTTAAGGCATTTGATCTTTCGAGTTGAGTTTTGGCAGTAATTTCGAGTATTTAGGCGTTATCGAATGTCATCGAATGTTATCGAGTGTGGTGTTTGCATTTTTAGTAGTTTTCTACAGTCCTCGGAAGTGTTTCTACATTCTCAGAGATTATTTTTAAACTCTCGGATCATTTTTCTTAAAGTTTTAGGAGTTTTAGTAGCACTTGTAGTCTTATCTCGACAGAAAAGTATTGTAATAGATATATACGCATTTTCGGTTCTATCGAAAATCGTATATTAGGAGGATATTGTTAAACTCGGTTCTATCGAGTTTTATAGCCTTTCACACTTTTTCGGTTCTATCGAAAAGTGTGAATAAGGAATTAGTGCTTTTAAATCTCGGAAATACGATTACTAAGTGTTAAAATACATCAAGATCACGGTTTTATCGTGAATTGGGATTTTGAAAAACAAATTTGTCAATTTCTAAAAACTCGGAAATCAAATTCGGTTTTATCGAATTTGATGTTTTAAGTGTTTTGGATTATCCAGTAATCATAAATTTCGGTTTTATCGAGTTGGTGGTTATTGATAATCCATAATCTTCGAATTTTTCAAAACTCGGTTCTATCGAGTTTAGAGTAAGAATATTTCCGAGTTTAATACGTTTTAGGAATACCGAGTTTGTTAGTATTTTTTCCGAGTTTAGTTCTGTTCGAGAAGTGTACCGAGTTTCATAATACGTGATATTCGAGAACAGTGTTGTCCAAGTTTTTACAAGTGTTCGAGAAGTGTACCGAGTTTGGAAATCTTTTCACAAATATCACTCATTTTCGTCTACAAAGATCCAATCTTTGAATCATAAGAAATGTCAACATCCAAAACATATCAACAATCTCTTGCTGATGCTGGTTCTGAGACTAGGCCTCCCAGGCTTAAAATGGGTAGTTATATACCGTGGGCAAGTAGATTTAGACGATACATAAATCGAAAGAGGGAAAACCAAAAGTGCCTTATCAAAGCACTTAATGAAGGTCCTTATCAGTTTGAGATGTTCATTCCTAACAACTCCACAGTTCTGAAATTGCAAACAGCTGAGGATTTACAAGGAGATGCGTTATTGCATTATGATGCTGAGATGGAGCTCATGAATCTGATTCTTCTTTCTATTCCAAATGACATTTATAATTCTGTGGATGCTTGCACTTCGGCTAAGGACATGTGGAAAAGAGTTGAACGTATTATAAGGGGAACTATACAAAACAAAGTTGATAGAGAAACTCGTTTTACAAACGAATTTGATCAGTTTGTTGCTGAACCAGGGGAAGCACTTGTTTTAGTTTACAATCGTTTTGCTTAGTTAATGAACGATTTGGAAAGAAATGACATGCATTTTCCAATTGTTACAATTAACACAAAGTTTCTGAATAGCTTGCAACCGGAATGGTTGAAATATGTTACCCAAGTTCGTCTTGCTAAACGTTTGACAGTGGATACGTTTGATGATCTTTTTGATTACCTTCAGCAATTCGAGAAACTGGTTAATGTCTCAAGAGCAAAGAAGTTAGAAAAATCTCATGATCCTTTGGCTCTCGTAGCACATACGGGTTCATCTTCCAGAAACACATCGTCTTATTATGTGACACATCCCACGTCTATGGTTGATTATGAAGATGAATACCAGCAGGATGATGTTCACACCAATTCTGAAGATCCTCTAGCATCTGCAATGTTGTTACTTGCTCGAGCCATTACTCAAAATTTTTCTACTCCAACAAATAATCGTCTTCGCACTTCATCCAATACCAGAAACCAAGCAATCATTCAAGGAGACAGGGTGAATATTCAAAGCAGGAACTCTGGTAATGCTGGAAGAAATAATAGACGAGCTTATGTTCAGGAGGAAATCGTAGAGGGATCGAATGCTCCAAATGAGACCGGAAATGTTCAAAGGACTCTTCGAACCTCGTCTTCAGGAAACACTTCAACTGTTCAATGCTACAACTGCAGTGGAAAAGGACATTATGCTAGGAATTGTCCAAAGCCAAGAGTTCGGGACTCGAAATACTTCATGGAACAAATGTTGCTGGCAAAACAGGATGAAGCTGGAGTAATTCTTACCGATGAGCAGAATGATTTTCTCTTTGCTGATGCTTCAAGGATGGAAGAAATTGAAGAACTCAGTGCAAACATATGCTTAATGGCCAGAATTCAACCAGCTGATAATGTTAGGAAAAATATTGTAAACGGACTTAATACTGTTAGTATTAAAGTTAAGTCTGTTAGTTATAGTTAGTACTGATAAGGATAGTTAGTACTGTTAATTATATAAGTTAAGTCTGGTAAAGCAAGTTAAGTCTGCCAGCTTTAACTTAGGTCTGGCAGTATTGTAAACGGACTTAATACTGTTAGTATTAAAGTTAAGTCTGTTAGTTATAGTTAGTACTGATAAGGATAGTTAGTACTGTTAGTAATAGAAGTTAAGTCTGGTAGAGCAAGTTAAGTCTGCCAGCTTTAACTTAGGTCTGGCAGTATTAAAGTTAATACTGTTTTGTCAAATAGTTAAGTCTGGTTGTAATTATAGTAATAGTTATCTCTTAGCGTTTTTTTTGGAAACAATAAACGGGGATAAAAATTAATTTTCAATGAAATTTCTTGAGGCCGATAAACGAGCAAAACATTTGAGTCAACTAGTGCCCAGTATCTCAAATTTTTTCGAGATCGAGATATAATTCTAGATTTTTAAAAAACAACACAGAAGAGAAATTAGATAGAGTCCGTGATTCAATACAACGATTTAAAACGTCAAAAGAGAACTTCAAAAGACTCATTCAATTTACAAAAGACAAATAGGAAAATGAGGATAAAATATATCAATGATACTGGTTCCTGAGCTCATTGAAGGCGAAACCTGAAAAAGAATGTTTGATCTAATTTTGAAAACTTGCACATTCCTTAGCAAGGAATGTTTAAGAGCTTGGACCAACGCCATTAGTCCTGTACGGTCATGAACCAGCCAATTCAAACATAGGATTGGAGTGCTACCCGAATTCCCTATCAGCTCAAGCAGGCGAATACTTTCTCAATGTCCAATAGTTTATATCTATAGCATCTATGTGATAGGAAATTTAAGAGATTTCCTTGAATGTTAGAGATCTCTAGAGGACACTCTATGATGCTTCTCCAAAAGTTGCACCAAAAGTGTTACGAAACAACTAATCGACCAATACTTATGGCCAAGTAAACAGAATTGTTGTACAAATTTGATTATGACAAAATAGCGCTTGCTCTCTATAAAGACCTCGTTTCAAGGCGAACTCAAAAGAGAACAACTGCTGAGCACACAATAACTTACCATCTCATCTTTTATTCCTTCTGACCGACAAAATTCAAATCTCGACAACTCCCTATCTCATCGCGCGGCAGCCTAAAAACAAATACAATGCCGATTGAGATAACCACTTGATCATTGAATAAAGATAAAATAAAAAATTAACTGATTCAAAGGCTATGTCTGAATTGATTCATAAAATTAAAAGAGCAAGCATTTTATATACGTCACAATGAAGCAAATACAACTCAATTGATAGTTATTTGTCAGATCCAAACTGCAAACCAATTGATCAACGAGTGCAGTACAATTTTTGAATCACTTTAATGACACTATTTCAGATGGATATAAAAGAAGAAGAAAATGTTAGTATGAGTCTACATAAAGTAAACTTTGTGAACTCACAGAAGACAAAATGATTTTTTTGAAAATACAACTTTTGGAAGTATCTCTCAAGCATGAAGTTGAATTAAACGTGTGTGTTTGTAAAATCATGAATGTGTAAGACAATTTCACGCCAATGCTGAAATTGAACAACTTCAAAAGAAATCCATCCAAGATTCCAAAGGGGCTTTGCAAGCAAGAAAAATAAAATTCTTGAAAAAGAATTCAAAATGTGTGAAAAGACACAAGTGTTTATTTTGAGATTAAAGTACAACGATGAAAAAGAAAAAACATAAATAGGGATTCAAGATTTTAAGAATAAAAACACAAATCCACTTGATTAATTGCTTGGATTATCCAAAATGGAAAAACTAACACATGAGATGTGTCTTTGGAATTTTACATGCAATCTATTGATACTAAGAAGCGTGACAATGTCAAATTAGAATATAACGGAAACTAAAAGCTTTTTAATACAATAAAAAAAGACACACGTTCTCAACTCAAACAGAAATGGAGAGGGCCGAATTAATTGCTCATGTCTTATGAGAAAACACACTGCATATGATGCTATTCCTAGCCTGAGAAATCAGAATCTTGTTGATTACCCATAAATCGAAGTTAAAAACTAAAACTGCAAAATGTTAACAAGGTAAGCGGTCTATAAATTACTAATTTTGACATAGACAAATGTTCTCAACCTCTTCTTTGTGGTCCCACCATTACAAAAACACACAGTTACTAAAAAGAAAACCGATAGTTCATAAATCTTAAGAAAGTATACCATGTGTCATGTCCAAAACCAGTTCACTTTAACAGACTTCACCTACCAAACAAAGACAGGGGTAAATTCAAACAAGAATGTCCTAGTACCTTAATGTACAAAGTTGCACAACATATAACACAAACAACGAGGCCTAAAGCATGATTTATCTTCTACAGTAACTGAATGCGTCTGCATCTAGTGTTTAGAAGACCCAATGAATAGATATTCACACATGTCTAATACGTGAATATTGGTCTTAGCTAATCTCTAGAGAAGCAGCACGAAAGGTAGGCATTTAATGTTAGTGAGCAAATAAGCAAACCAGATATCACATCCCTAAACTGTTACCTCTCAAACAAAGATACGTGTCATTGATATTGATGTGCAAAACCTCCAAAAGCTACAACTTTGTTATGTGTTTTCCGTATGCAATGAGGTGCTTATCACATGTCATGACAATTTGTTTGACAATTTATAAATTGAATGTGCATTCGAACTGTTTGACACCTCAATTCCAACTACATCGAACAGAACACCAGAAACACTTATGATACTACTTTTATGATAGTTCGCAATGACTAAGGTTTTCTAAGGATTCTACACTAATCTAAGACATCTAGATATCTACTTATGTAGTCTCAAAAATTAAAGAATGATTGTTGGAACACAGCACGCGAGTTAACAAGCTAACGAATAAAGAGTTACTAGTACAAAGGCAGCGAATAAATGAACGAGATTAAGTACTTGTAAGACACATAACATATCAGAATCAAGAATTCGAACATAAGTCGAATCTGGCAAAAATAGTTTCACATCAAAACCAAATGTTGTTTGGATCTACCTGTTAACAACAAACCCAAAAATGGTCAGAAGTAGTCGTTCATAATTGAAAAATAAATACGGTCCTCAATAAGAACATAGGTAGTCAAATTTCCCACTGTCTATTGCTGGTTTCTTCTGTGTTTGCAAGGTAGTTCAGATTGTTCTATGGATTTACGATAGTAGGTTGTTCAAAAAAGGCAAATGACTGGTGATTCGAGTCCACTGCTGTCACATGTCACCCCGCCAAGGCGAAACGCAAGGCGCTACATAATAGGAAATTGGGGCATGAAACATCACCTGACATAAATGCATAGAGAAATACAAAATTATGAGTTAATAAATTCAAAGACAAGAACAACATTTCAAGTAAAACATCCGACAATCAACGACAAGTAAGGGTGATACGGGGTTGCCATCCGTAAACAAGTCGTTCTACAAAACATCAAAACAAAGATAAACAATCAAATCAACAATTGTTTTCAAATAAAATCCATAGCAAAAATCATAGATCTTCAAACTTGCATCTTATGGGCACACTGAGCAACTCTCCCTAGGCCTCAATGCTTAACTACTTGAAGTACCTGAAAAACTTGCTCAAAAACTCGTCAACAAGCTATGGTTTGTTGAGATGTCATAGGTAGAATAGACACCAACATCAAACATTTCAAGACAATTCAAACATTACTAGTGATCAAAAGATAAAAATTGCAAAGCATTATCATGAACTATCACATACAACAAAATCCGTATCAACACAAATTCAACCCAGTTTACATCAAATATAGCTCAAACAAAATGTTCATTCGAAAGAAAGCATCGCACAACCTCAAGTGAGGACAAGGGAAATATCCAAAACGATCCAATCCAACCGACTCCACTTCTCATTCTCATCCAACGCGACATACAGCAAGTTATAGTCATAAAGCACATAGACATATTCAGCTCAACCATCAAAAATCACAGTAAATAAAACATTCAATACTCAATGACAGATCGTTTTCACTAATGAAAAATTTAGAGAAAACATAGGGCTTATGACCACTCACCTGCGCACTGCTACAAGCAATTCATACTCCTATGCTCAAAACTATAACAATAACCTTTCGTTACCAATTGGCAAACTAAAATCTTAAACCAACCGTATCAACCCTAAATCGATGGATATTATATTCTAGTCATATTTCGAGTGACACCCCATTTTCTTATCCATTTTGAAACACTTTTAACCTATTAAACCATTACAACACACTTGTACCTCACCCTTTACAAATTTTCTGCATAAAATGTATATTTTTTCAACTCCAACAAAGTGTTACTAAAAAAACCCCACCAGATATGGAGTCCAAAAATTCTACCAAAAATTTACAGACTTCTATAATATGTTTATAAACCCCCAAAAGTTGCCCCATAAAACCCTACCATTTAAAAACTCACATTAGAAAATTGTTTTCACAAACTGACCCAGATTTGCCCGAAAAACTGACCTCCCAAAAGTTTGGTACAAGCTGACCACTTTAAAATTATTATTATTTTCTAAACAAATTCAGAGACCACACAAATAAAATAATTAACCACAAACCCAAGTTGACTCCGTATGAAGTCTAAGTATTTTAAAAAAATTCAAAATCAAAAGTCAGAAAATTCGCAGTATGTGACGAGTCTTGCAATCTGATAATTTATGACCGACTTTCCGACTACCCGACCACTCGTAAAACTGGTTGGGGCCAGGATTATCTGAAAAGTAGACTCGAAAAGGCTACAGTTTAAAAAAAAAATTAATCAGTTCAATTGCATTCTGCATCTAGGAGAAGATCTGCGGTCCGTTCAGATGGGCGACAAACTACCTGCGCAGAATTTTCAATCCGAATATCACCTACTTAAAATCCCTCATAACACCATTAATTAAATCCTAATCATGCATTAAGGCACACCATAAACACAAAAATTACCGCAATTAAAACAAGTAACCTATTAAAAACCACCCCCAAACTATTTTATAAACCCTAAATATTTCTTCTATAATTCACACAAATCCATTCAACTAGATTTTAATCAAAACAATAATTAACAAGGTTTAGGTTATTTACCTTAAGTTCTTGAATACAAATTTTTTTTCACTTTTACCTTCTTGAATGTTGCCAGGCAATCCAAAGAGGAGGAAACATATGCTTTAAGTTTTTTTTAGTATTCTAAACTTAGGCCAAACCTACTTTTACTAAAACTCTTTTTTTTTTCCTTTTCTTTTCTCTTTTTTTTTCCCAACCCCCGCCCTCCCCTTTATATCTTTTATTTATTATTAATTAGTTTTGTTAAACATTACCCTTACGCGCGTTTCTTTGTAAATATTTAAGTCCATTAACATACCTTTTTTATTTAATACCGACACAATTTACCACCTATTCTAAAAAAATAACTTTTCATTTCTAAACTCACATGTCTAAATTGGGAAAGTTACACCATAACATTCTCATAGTTTCTTTCACACTTGCTCAAAATCTCATGCTCATATGATAAGACAGATCATCAAATTCTAAAATACTCTTCATTCACGCACCATAACGTCTCATTTACTATCAAATAATTCACCAATCACATAAATTAGATCACATAAAATAACCACAAATTATACAATACTAAGTTCAAGCGCGCGCTAGACAACACCTGATCAAATCTCGCGATTGCATACATTATAATCCCCCCCCAGGGTGATGTGAATAAATGGAATTTTAGGTGAAGGTGGAGAATGATCATGAATGAGAGAATCCCACCCCCCCTCTACCCTTAAGGCCATTATCCCCCATAAGTATGAAACCTTACCGAATCCCCGCCCCTGTGCCCCTCCCTACCTTCCACTCTACCCGCTCTAACCCCCGCTCACACACGTGCACCACCACCACACTCCACGCCAGCCACAAAGATGCCCATACGACTAACACAAAATGACCTCACCCTACTAAGATTACTCTGAGCCACGACTTAAGTCCCCATCAAACTATCCACCTGTGAACACTACACAAACGCAATACTCACAAAAGTTATCTCGATCCATTAACTCTACAGGCACGTTCAACAAAACGCAAGGACAGTCCGACTATAATTATCAGCTTAAAAGATACAATTCAAACTCCATGACCAAAACTCATTCAGATACAAGTTAAGACACATGAAATGTGTCATGCACACCTACTAACACACAGGCAACTTAATCGAAAAGCAAAACTGTTCCGATCCTCTCATAGTACCACAAACTGACCGCCCATACCTTAGGTGACATTTTCATTCATTCCGAAACGCACAACACCTTTTCCAGGAGCGTACTTCAACAACACTCATCCCCCTACAAATGAATTCAAGTACTAAAAATCTAACCATTTTCTCCCACGACCCGCTATCAACCCCCCACCCCCCCCTCTAGCATAACTCTTAAAAATAGTGTAAAGGAAACGAGAATCACGAGATGAATGACTAACTGTGTGTGAGATATAGGAATAAAAAGGTATAATCTCTCTTGAAAGTGGAAATGCCGGGTAACAACAGTTGAATCTCTACAAAACATTCACTTTAACTCATATCACAACTCTTTCCTTAGGGACCTGACGATTTCTTGCCCGCATGAAGCTTCCACCATAATTACCACTAACCTTGTCAGATCCTATTTCCTGTACACACACATCAGGACCGATCAATCTCTACCTTCGAACCTATCTCCGCCCATAGACCGGTGAACCTACACTTTCTTTCCGTCCATATAGACCGCCTCGAATAAGAGCACAATCGAATGCTACTACATTGGAAAACTATAATGTACAATAAGAAAACAACTCGGCCAACGGTAAATGGAGTAATCTGAGCACACACCAAAATCTAAGACACCAAGCTCGCAGCACTATCCTCCAAAGTCTTTATCGTATGCTATCGCCCAACGGTAAATGGGTATCCCAGCTACCACCAAAATCTATGACACAAGCTCGCAGCATATCCTCCAAAGTCTGTATCGTATGCTCGCTCTGTCCATCGGTTTGAGGATGATAAGCGGTGCTCATATCCAAACGAGTTCCTAACGCTTTCTGAAATGTCTGCCACAGTCGCGATGTAAACCTCGCATCGCGATCTGAAATGATCGACACTGGAACCCCATGACGCGCAACAATTCTGTTCAAATATACCTTTGCCAGCTTCTCAGTACTAAATCCTCCCGAATAGCTATAAAGTGAGCTGACTTGGTTAACCTATCCACCACAACCCATATTGCATCGTGACCACTACTCGTTCTAGGCAACTTTATTATAAAGTCCATTGTAATGTTTTCCCACTTCCATTCCGGTATCTCAGGCTGTTGCAATAAGCCCGATGGTCTCTGATGTTCGGCTTTTACCTTTGCACAAGTCAGACACTCGCTGACATACACCGCGATGTCCTTCTTCATCCCTGGCCACCAATACATATCTCTCAAATCATAGTACATTTTATCCGCACCAGGATGTACAGAGTACCTAGATTTATGCGCCTCGTCCATTATAACTGTCCTTACTCCTCCCATCAATGGAACCCATACTCGATCCATAAAATACAAGCTTCCATCCTCTTTCTTTTCCATCTGCTGAACTAAGTTATACAACTTTTCTTCCCGTACATCTTCCTGACTCAAAGCTTTACCCTGTGCCGCCACAATCATACCTTTTATCCCGGACTGGATGGTTAATGCCATTGCCCGTACTTGCCTAGGCTTCAACCTCTCTTTTCTACTAAGTGCATCTGCCACCACATTGGCTTTACCCGGATGGTACCTTATCTCACACTCATAATCACTAAATAATTCGATCCACCTCCTCTGACGCATATTCAACTCTTTCTGATCGAAGATGTGCTGCAAACTCCTGTGATCTGTGTAAATTACACTCTTTGTACCGTACAGATAATGCCTCCATATCTTCAAAGCAAACACCACAGCTCCTAATTCAAGATCATGTGTAGTATAGTTCTTCTCGTGAATCTTTAACTGTCTTGATGCGTAGGCAATCACCTTGTTTCTTTGCATCAAAACGCAACCCAATCCTCTATTCGAAGCATCACAGTACACTACAAAATCCTCTACTCCATCGGGAAGTGATAAAATAGGTGCATCACACAACTTACTCTTCAACAGCTGAAAGGCTTCCTCCTGCTCCGCACCCCACTCGTACTTCTTATTCTTCTGAGTTAGCAAAGTAAGCGGTTTTGCAATGCTAGAGAAGTCAGCAATGAAACGCCGATAATACCCTGCCAAACCTAAAAATGACCGAACTTCAGTAGGCGAAGTTGGGGCTTTCCAATTCTTCACTGCCTCAACCTTTCTTGGATCCACGTGTATACCCTCCTGGTTAATCACATGACCTAAAAAGTGTACCTCTTGCAGCCAAAATTCGCACTTGGAAAACTTAGCAAACAGCTTCTCCCCTCTCAATAACTCTAAAACCAACCTCAAATGGTCTTCGTGTTCTTCTTTCGTCTTTGAGTAGATCAAGATATCATCTATGAACACTATCACGAACTTATCTAGATATAGCTTACATACTCGGTTCATCAGGTCCATAAACACTGCTGGGGCATTAGTCAATCCGAAGGGCATCACTGTAAACTCAAAATGACCATATCTAGTTCTAAAGGCTGTTTTCGGTATGTCTTCTTCATGCACACGAAGCTGGTGATATCCCGATCTAAGGTCTATCTTAGAAAAATAACGCGCCCCCTGCAACTGATCAAACAAGTCGTCTATTCTAGGGAGAGGATATCGGTTTTTAACAGTCAACTTGTTTAATTCTCTATAATCAATACACATCCGAAACGAACCATCCTTCTTCTTCACAAATAGCACAGGCGCTCCCCATGGGGAATGACTCGGTCTGATAAAACCCTTGTCTTGTAACTCTTGAAGTTGACTAGACAATTCTTGCATCTCTGACGGTGCTAGGCGGTAAGGGGACCTTGCTACAGGTGTCGCCCCCGCCACCAGATCTATTCGGAATTCTACCTGCCTTAGGGGTGGTAGACCAGGCAAGTCTTCTGGAAACACATCAACATACTCTCGCACTATAGGAATATCGTCTATCTTTGGTTCATCCACCTTCACATTCATCAAGATTTTGTTTTTCCCTACTGCTCGTTCTCCCTGAATCCTAAGCGTTTCACCTCCTACTATAGGTATCTCTACTACTTTCTCATGACAAATAATTACCGCTTTATTTCGAGCTAACCAATCCATACCCACTATGACATCAAAACTTCCATGTCCTAGTGGAATCAAATCAATAGAAAACAGGGAATTTCCTAATTCTAGTTTGCAATCAAGGAAAATCCTATCGACCTCTACCCTTTTCCCATCAGCTATTTCAATCACATACCCGGGACTAACAATACTAGGGCACATATTTAACAAGTTTGCAAATTCAGAAGAAACAAAACTAAAATCCGCGCCGGAATCAAAAAGTATTGAAGCAAAGTGATCGTTTATAGAAAATGTACCCGTCACGACTTTCGGATCCTGCACAGCCTCATTAGCATTCATATTAGCGTTGTACGCCTTCCCGCGAACCTGATTCCCACCACCACGGTTATTTCGGTTCCCTTCAATAGCTAACTGATTACCAGATTGACCAGGTGCACGATTTAACTTAGGACAGGTAGGCTTGATGTGGTCTGGGCTCCCACACTCATAACAGACCCTTTGATTCTGATTTCCTTTCACAGCATTCAACGGAGCAACATACTTGGGTTCCCGGCAATACTTAGCAAAGTGACCCGGTCTTTGACAATTAAAGCACAACTTACAGTCCCCGCCAACAGGGTGATGAGCATTACACTTGTTGCACCTTGGATAGTCCACATACTCTTTTCTAGGAGGAGCCGCCGCAAACCCCGCTACTACCTTTGACCTTTTGTTGTCCCTCCTAGACCCCGACGACTTACTTCCTTGATCATCAGCTTTCCTCTTGTCGTTTTCTTTGACCAAAGTCCCACAGCTAATCGCCTCCTCAGTCAAAATACTAGCTCTTGTAACAGCAACCTGAATAGTTGCCGGCTGAACTGCCTTCACCATCCCTCTGATCTCCGGTGCTAGACCTGCAATATACCTCTTAATCCTTGATGACTCAGGCGTCACCATATGTGGCACTAATCTAGCTAGCTCGTGAAACCTGTCGGTGTAGGCAGCATGGTTGCCTCCCACCATTCTATGGTTCCAAAGTTCCAATTCCAACTTTTCCAATTCATGCTCCGGACTAAACTCTTCCTTCATCAAAGCTTTGAAATCGTTCCAAGTCATGCCATTAGCTGCATCTCTACCTCTGATCTGTACCTGACCTTTCCACCATGTTAGTGCTTTATTCACCAAAGAGCTGGCAGCATACTTCACCCTCTGGTTATCTAGACAGCCGCTATTGTCAATCACCGTTTCTATTTTCTCAAACCAACGAGTAAGTGCCACTGCACCTCCCTTCCCATCATATTCCTTGGGTCCACACGCCTGGAAGGTCTTATAAGAACACCCGTTATTGGCTTGGTTATTAGCTTGGCCACCATTGGCATTCTGAGCATTGTTGACATTTGCAGTCACTTGGTTGACAATCTGGGGAATGATGTTCTGAAGCTGCTCAGCTATGAGAGTAGCTATGTTGGGCTGATCGCCAGTTTGTCTAGTATTCACCATTCTGACAATATTGACCGAATTAATTAAGCAAGGAAGAATAGGGTTTCCTAGACCTATCATCCTAACACTTACAATATATTTACTACCACATATTTTTATGCATGGTATATATAAAACTTATTCGCAATTAAATCTGATACATAAACATAGAATAAAACAACAAGACATTGATATTGCATTAAGGTCTCAAGTCCATCGTGTGGTGATACTTTATAATTATGTTGTCCACACTATAATTATAACTGCGTCTTTTGCCACACGTGTACTTACTTCCCAAACTCACACCTCTCAAATGATAGCATGCATTCATATAGCACCAAATTTAACATATCAAGGATAATAATTATTTTAATAATAAATATTCCAATTTTCAAGAAGGATAATAAAATGGAGAAACATAGGTGTCTAAGATTAGGCAAATTACCTTGTTTCATACGAGAAACATATACCCTATTACGCATCTACTTCCAGGACTCTAGGTTTATAGTCTTGGTAAACCACCTAATTACTCTCTAACTTGGCTCTGATAACAATCTGTCACACCCACGCCAAGGCGAAAACGCAGGCGCGACATTAATAGGATTTTAAATAGCACATGGTATCTTTATAGAGATATTCCTAAATAGGGTAATAAATGCAAAGACACAAGTGTCATGAAAACATTCCACAATCAACAACATGTAAGGGTGATAGGGGTTTTCCATCCGTACAAGTCTTACAATATCAAAACAAAGTCTAAAAAAAAAAATCAAAATCATCATATTGTGCAAATAAAACAGTTAGAAAAATCATAGATATTCAACTGCATCTTATGGTCTCACTAGGCAACTCTCCTAGCCTCAATGCTTATTACTTGAAGTACCTAAAACGATGCAGAAATAAATGTCAACACTAGGTTGGTGAGATGTTCATTAGGTTTTTAGACACCAACCTCAAATTATTTCAAAGACAAATTCAAACTTATTTTGTGTTAAAGATAAAAGTGTCATAGCTATAATGAACTATCACATACTACAAATCATTCAGCTCAATTCAACACCTCAGTTCACATCAATATAGCTCAACAAATTAGTTCAGTTCAAAAGAAGTCGGCCTCAACCAAGTGAGGAGGAATGATCCAACGATCCAATCCAACCATGCTCCACTTGTCCATTCTCTTTCAACAATACATGTATTAGTCATAAAGCACATGCATTTTCAGCTCAACCATCAAATATCACAGTAATGAAACATTCAATACTCATTGCATCGTTTTCACCCCAATGAAAGATCTTAGAAAAGATAGGGGCTATGACTTCCCGCCTACGCTGCTACAAGCTAATTTTACTCCTTACTCAAAACTTTACATATAAACTTTCGTTACTATTGGCAAACTAAAATGCTAACCTACGTATCAACCCTAATTGATGGGATTATATACTTCGTCATATTCCTACCGCATTTTTATTATCATTTGGTAAAACTTTTTAACATTTTTTAACCTTACACACTTGTACTCACCTTTACAATTTTCTGCATAAATTGTATATTTTTCTACCGACAAGTGTGACCAAAAACCACAATCAAATGGTGTCCAAAAATTCTACCAAAAATTTACAGCACTTCTGTTTGTTTTTTTTATTTTTTTTTTTCTTTTTTTTTTTTTTTTATTTTTTTTTTTTTTGTTTACTATGTCTTATGAGACCCAAAGTTGCCCATAAAACCCTACCCTTTTATAACCTCAAATTAGAAAATTGTTTTCTCAAAAACTGACAAGATTTTGCCGAAAAAAATGACCTACCCAAAGTGTGGTACAAGCTGACCCTTTAATAATTATTATTATTTTCTAAAAACATTCAGAGATCACACAATATTTGTTTTAACCACAAACCAAGTTTTAGCTTCCAGTATGAAGTCTAAGTATTTTATAAGAATTCAAAATCAAAAGTCAGAAAATTCGCAGTTTTGGTGACGAGTCTTGCAACTGATATTTAACCCTCTTCCCGACCATAAAAACTGTTGGGGCCTAATTTTCTGGAAACTAGACTCTCTGTAGATAATTTTAGGCTTTTGAAAATCATAAAAAGCTTTTCGGATGATCAAGTTATGATCGTTTTAAGTTGACCCAAAATTCTGCCCTGATTTTCAGTTACGAATTTAACCTACACAACTCTAATAACCTCATTAATTTAACTCTAATTATGCATTAATCATCATCATATCATTAATTACTTATTAAAATCTGTACCTTATCAAAACCCTAATTTTTTTTATAAACCCTAATTAATTATCTTTTATAATTAACTCTAATTCCATCAAGACTAGATTAAAAATTAACATAGTAACAAAAGATCAAACATGGCTTACCTTGATAAAAAAAATATTTTTTTTTTCTTCTTCACTAGATGCCGACGATCACAAGGGGAGGAGGAAAGAAAAAATGATTTTTTTGTGATCCCTCATCTCATATTTATAGACTTAAAATCCTATTTTAATTAAAACTCTAAAAAAATAAAAATTTTATTTTATTATTTATTTTTTTCTAACCGGCTAAACCACTCGGCCATATCTATCTTTATATATTTATTTTTTTTTATTTAACTAATTACCTTAAATTTGCAATTATTTAAGTCCATATAACTATACCTTTTATTTAAACGTAAATTACCACGCTTTCTAAAAATAACTTTTCATTTCTAAACTCACTATCTAAATATGGAAAGTTACACATAACTTCCATATTTCTTTTCACACTTGCTCAAAATCTCATGCTCATATGATAAGATGATCATCAAATTTCTAAAATAATCTCATTCACGCTCATAACTTCTCATTTCTAGTCAAATAATCACCAAATCACATAACTTCACATAAAATAACACACAATTAGAATCTAAGAGCACATTCTAACCTGATCAAATCACGCGGTTGCTACAATCCATGTTCATCATTTAAAGCATCCAAGTGTGTTTGCGTTTTAGTAATAAAAGACTTTGAAACTTTACCACGTCTTAGTTCCAAAACGTTTTTTAGAACCTTTCCCTTTTAGGAAACTTTTTAGTTCCAAAATGTTAATAGCGTCCCCTATTTTCTTAAGTTTCCATATTTTACAAATCGCTTAAACAATTCTAAACCGCCTAATCCTTATGTTTAAATCGCCTAGATGTCCAATTCGTACCATTTCTAACTAATTACTTAGCATTTCTATATGTTTCGCTTGCATTTAAAACATCCAAAATCGTCCGAAAGTGCCCGAAACCCCCTTTTTCTTTTCCAATCAGCAAACATTATTTAGAATTTTTCTTAAAAATCTATTTTTCCGATTTGTGGTAAAAATGTCTCTTGTTTTTGACTTTTAGGCTAAGCGGTTACCAACGTTATAGTAAAATCTCATTCCGGACAACTTTCGTGTTTTATACTTAAGCCGATTCGGACCCGAAGGGCTCGAAACCACCAAACTAATTCGGGACAGCAAGTTTGTTTTGCCGAAAAATGACCAAAAATCAACCCATCTCGCATATTAGTGCCTAATCTAGCCCTAATATTTATTTACCAACAACCAACCAACAAAACTAAACCTTAATCCACCCTAATATCTATTGTTGCAACTCTCATCAACTCTCAATCTC
>BQNB010028266.1:0-14513 GCA_026074375.1 Tanacetum coccineum | reverse complement strand
TTGAAGCATACTTCACATCAGTGTAGTTGAATTTCTTTAAAATCTAAGCTACATATTTACCTGAATGATAAATATTCCATCTTCCTTCTGCTGTACTTGTAATCCTAGAAAGAAAGTGAGTTCTCCCATAAAACTCATCTAAAACTTATCCTTCATAAGCTTCTCAAATCCAATACACAATTCCTTATTTGTAGAGCCAAAGATAATGTCATCAACATAGACCTGTACAAGAAAAATATCTCCTTTTTGCTTCTTGATAAACAATGTATGATCTATCTTCCCTCTTTTAAACCCATTGCCCAACAGATAGTTAGCCAAGGTTTCATACCATGCTCTTGGAGCTTGATGCAACCTATAAAGTGCCTTGACCACCTTGTAAACTTTGTCTGGATGGTCAAGATCTTTAAATTCTGGTGGTTGAGTAACATAAACCTCTTCCTTAATGGTTCTATATAAGAATGCACTCTTCACATCCATTTGATATACCAGAAAACCCATAAAAGAAGCATAGGCTAATAACAATCTTATTGCCTCAATTCTTGCTACAGGAGCAAAAACTTCTTTATAGTCTATACCTTCTTCTTGTCTATTACACTATGCAACCAACCTTGCTTTATTCCTAATCATAATCCCTCTTTCATCTTTCTTATTTTTGAAGACCCATTTTGTTCCAATGGCCCTCTTCCCAATAGGCAAATCCATAAGTTTCCAAACCTGTTGGAGCTTGAATTGCAAAAGTTCTTCCTGCATTGCTTCCACCCAAGATGAATCAGATAGAGCTTTAGCAATGCTCGTGGGTTCAATCTGTGATAAGAAACAAGCATATAAACAAGTATTTAGGGTATCACGTGTTTTCTCTTCATATACAGCACTGAGAAACCCTTGTTCAGAAGTAGATTTTGTCATTCTTCTTGTCTGAATAGAGGACTTCACATCACCAATCACATTTTTAATTGGGTGATCTTTATGGATTCTTGTATTGGGAGTGGTTGGAACTGTATAGGAATTAGTAATTGAAGAATACTAGTAATCTTAAGATCAAACCAAGAACAAGAGTGAGATGTGGGTTGTGATGTTAGATTTGTACTAGCTCTAATTTTAAACATGTCTTTTAGGCTTTATTCTCATATGAAACTAGCAGTATTAACTGATGGATCAACAGTATTAAGTTCAAAACGACCAGTATTAACTTCAGGACTGACAGTATTAACATGTTGTCCAGCAACATTAACTTCCTTAGGACTGCTATCATCTTCAGACTTATCTTTTTCATCACACTCATTATATGGACCATCTTCAACATGCTTTTGATCATCAGCAGCAGATTTTGGTTTACATTACCAACATCCTTGGAGGTGAATCAAAGTTAGATGCATCTTTCCAAATCGGACATCACATGCAAATCTTGATGATTTCTTCTTTCTGAGTAGATGTACCTGCATTAAGTTCTCCTTGTGTACATACAGATTCATTAGAAATTATACCTGCAGCTACTGGTACATAATTCATAGATTGGGTTAAAGAATCAATATCAAACAGCTACTTTGGATCATTCCCTTCAATCATAGGCTTATTCTCTAAAAGCCCAATATGCAAGTTTTCTTCTACCTTCCTGGTTTCTAGTGTTGTATTACCTAAATGCTTTTACTACTCAGGATTTAATCCAACAATGAAACCTTCATCACTTTGCCATCAAACTGCCTAAATTGTCTAAGTATTTAAGATGGTAACATGAATCATCAAATGGTCTCATAAAGCTTAGAGTTGGTTTAAAACCTCTAAATAGTTCATAAGGTGTCTTGTTATAAGGCTTGACTATACCATATTCTATACATAGCAAGCAGTACTAACTGCTTCAGCCTAAAATGTGGTAGGTAACTTAGAGTTAGCTAACATGGTTCTAGCAACCTCAATTAGTGTCTTATTCCTCCTCTCAGCCACCCCATTTTGCTGAACAGGGAGTCTGCTATACTTTATTCCTCTTAATCATTTTTCTCTGCAAAAATCAACATAACTTCATTCTTAAATTCTGTTCCTTATCACTCCTAATTATTTTCATTCTTATTCACTAGGTTTTCTATTTCTTTGATAAAGTCTTGAGAATCTCACTGGTTTATCCCTTAGTTGTTAAAAGAAAACCCAAGTAAACCTACTATAATTCATCTGTGGACTACTATGAAAATACTTCTTATGCCATTAAAGTACTACAAAAGGTTGACCAAACTAATCCATTATGAAGCATAAATCCAAAGATTAGTAATTGGATTCAAAACTGTTTGACTTACTAGAAGCTCTGTGCTGCTTCCCATGTAAGACAAGCAATCACAAAAGTTTGTCATTTTCAAAACGTTTTGTAGGCAAACCTCTTACAAGAATTATCCTTAACACCTTATTTATGTTCTTAAAATTAATATGTCCAAGGTCTCTAGGCCAGAGCATTGTATTCAATCTGGATGTAGCCTTTGCAACAAGACATGTTAAATTTCTCTTTAGAAACAACGTTTCTTCATATCCAAAAACTGTAGTGTCATTCATTTCTAGAACTTTAAGATGTATCTGACTTTCATCAGGCAACTTAAATTTAAGAGATAAAGGACAAGTCAAGACATTCAGTGTTAGTAAAAAGGGACATAGTCCTTTTTTTGTCTACACATCTGTGAGACACTAAAGGTTGAAATTTAATCATTGGACAAAGTAGACATCTTCAAAATCAAGGCTATCAGTTTTAAGTGTTCTTTTACTAGAAATTCTACCACCATGTGCTCCTCCCCCAAATGTAACATAACCTCCATCAAATTCCTTGAAATTTGACAGATAAGCTATGTTCCCAGTTCATGTGCTGAGCATCCACTGTCAATAAATCCTGTTATCATCTGTTGTGGCTTGCCGCACATAAAATAAGGAAAATTGTTTTCTTTAGGGACCTAAGCCATTACTGACCTTGGGGGGTCTGCCTCGTGCTTCAACGTTTGTGGTTTCTTCAAGGTGATTGACGCACTATTAAGTTTGTGGTCTCTGATCCCAAAACATGTTGAGGCCTTAACAACATTTGCCTGATTAACCCTAACAGCATTAACAACTGCTGAATGTGGCCTAGCAGTATTAACTGCTTTTGGCCTAGCAGTATTAACTGATTTTGGCCTAGCAGTATTAACTGCTTTCTGCCTTAGTAGTATTATTTTTTCTTTAGGGTAACTTTTTGTTGGTTAAATACTATGTTTGCTTGATAGGCCTTTTTCAGTTGAATTGTGTTGATTTTGAAAAATGTGGAATTGGTTTAGCACTAAAAATTGTAGATTTGGGATGAGCAGTTTTAACTGTCCTAGGCAGTATTAAATGGTTTTAGGCCAGTTTTCATTAAAACTGCTCTTGGAACCATGTTCCTTTAAGCATTAGGGTGAGTCCTGTTGGTAGTATTGTTGTAGTTCACCCTGTTATAATTATTCCCATATACCATCATTTCCCTTTGATGGTATTTACAATGAGCCTGCACATGATCAAAACTCCCACAAATGAAGCAAGCTTTGTTATACATCACAAAATCACTCCTAGTGATTGGACTTTTGTCATTCAGTTCTTTGATTTCCCCTTTCGACTTTTTTGATTCTTTACATCTCAGCATACCTAAAGACTTTTTACTGGTTTTCATTATTTTTAGGTTGACAAACTTCGATTTTTTTTTCAACAAGAAATACAGTTTCTTTATCAACATTAAGTGAAGAGTAACAAAAACTACTTCTGTACTTCTATACTGTTCTTCTTTCAAGAGTCTCAGATTTTCCTTAGAAGCATCTAATTTTTTATCACAAACAATGTTAGACTCTTGCTCACTATCCTCGGAACCATAACTTTTGAATTCAGGGTCTTTGAATTCATCAAGACCAGAATAAGACAAATCGATCTTTTTAGTTCGATTATAAATTAAAGGATGGGGTGGAGGAACAACATTATACCCAAATCTTTTTACTCTTGTCAGTTATCTGACTCCCTAACAACTTGTTAGGCTCTTTGAGGCATATAAAATTTTTTCCTTTTTAATTTTAAAAATTCAATGTCCTCTTTTTCTTGCTTAACTTTTCAAACTCACTTTTCGCTAGTTATTTCCATAGTCTTGCCAAGCAACTTCTTTTAAGAACAGCAACTTTTCACAAAAAGAACTCATTCTTTTCTATATGTGATATATTGTTCTTTATAGTTCTAAACCTCTTTTTTAAGTTGTGCTATACATTCAGTTTGATTAAGCTTAACAATTAAATCATCACACTGTTTCTTAAGAGTTTATAGTTTTTCAGACAAGTTTTAGTGCAAGATTTATCATTGTATACCTCAGAGTCTGAAAACGCCATTAAAGCCATGTTTGTCTGAACCTGTTCTTCTGCCATAGCAGCTAGGAAAACCTACACCATATATAGCCAAACATTCTTTTGAAGATGTGTCTTTATTGTTTCCTGCTCTAGTGTTGTCTTGATATTTGAACTGACTCTCTTTGTTCCTGGTGCTCTACATTCCCTTGGCAAAGTGTCCCATCTTGTGATAGTTGAAACACTATACTTGATTTATCATACCCAGCAGTATCATTAGCATTAATGAAAATTTTCTTTCCTGTTCTCTGAAAGTACCTTTTTGCCCTCATACTTAGCAGAGAGAGCTGCCACTTCAAATCCATTGCTTCTAGATCATCTTCATGAATTTGCTTTAAGTCCTTCTGTAGGAGATTAGAACCATTTGGATCTAAACCATGAATGCATACACAGTATTATCTCTGAAGTTGTAGTATAACTTGAGGATCAAGCTAATGTTAATATTAGGGTTAGCAGTACTAACTTTATATGTAGGATTAGCAGTATTAACATCATTAGTACTGCTAGTGCTTGGAGCAGTCATAAAGGCAAAGTTTTGAGCACCACTACTTGCACCAACAAATTTCTTTACATCTTGTTCAACAATTTTGAAGTTGTTGTACAAATCATCAATGCTTATTGTTTCAATATCAGCCTTATTCATCCAGACTACAACATGAGTATTCCACTCAGGAGGCAAGCTTCTTAGAAATTTTGAATTTAAGTCTTCTTGAGTGATGGCCACACCTAAAATTGCAGCCTACTAAACTTCTTCTAGTGTTGTTAAAGATAGAGTCAGAGACTATGTGCTTGATGCACTAAAATTTTTTATTATTGTGCTTCACAGTGTCTTCTGTGTTTTCTTAGTGGCTTCATTACCTCTAAATCGTGTTTCGATAGCAGCAAACATTGTTTTAGCATAACCGTATTGACTGAAAGTAAGTTGATGTTCATTGGGAAGAGCCATGAGTAGCAAGCTTCTAGCCTTCACATCATTCTTCTTATTAGTCTTTTCTTCAGTAGTTACAGGTACTGACATCTTTATAACAGAGGTACCATTCTTTTGTGCTGTTTATGGTACAGATACCCATGAATTACCATTCTTTATGACCTCCCGTAGAGCATAGTCTTGTACCTGGAAGTATTGCTTGATTCTTATCACCCACATCTCATACTCACCTAGTTTGAGTATGGGTAGCTTAGCAGTAGTGTTACTCTGTGCGGATTCAAATTCCATAACTTTTAGATTAAAGTTTCAAAACACAAGGCTCTGATACCACTTATTGATCCCAACTAGATCTTTCAAACCTTGTAAAAGGGTTAGTTGTATTGAATAGATTCAAGACAAGTATGCTAGAAACTTTGTTGATAATAAGAGTATGCGAAATCTACTCTTTAGTACTTAGAAGAATATTAATGTAATAGTAAACTGTAATGCAGTAGAATGAATGAACAATGAATATAACCAAAAACCTTCAATATTATTATGATGAATAATACGAGTACTCTGTCTAGTACTAGGGTTTACAACCTTGAAGCTATGAATGTGTCTATCGTATGTTTTACAACCATAACCTAGGATCTCCTTTTATACACCAAGGAGTCCTTTACAAGATAACTACAAATATTCTAAACTTCTATAAGATAGCAACATATCTTCTAATTATATAGGATATACATTGAATCATTTCTATACTATAACAAAACATGCTTTATCTCTTCAAACTATTGTATCTTTATGCAGCGTACAAATCCTCTACTGTATTAAGTTTAGTACTAGCGTACTATATATCTTACTGGCTGTTACTAACTGTCTTCTGGGCTGTACTAATGGTTAAGTTCTATTAGTTATATCATTGAGCAGTATAAGTATTGCCTTGGCTGGAGTAAGTGTGTAGACATTTATTTCCCAACAACTCAAGAAAAAGGAAGATGATATGGAAGTTGACATCGAGGAAGATGAGAATGAGCCAGAGTTGACTTACCCTTATGAAGAGATGGATCCTCTTAACCCTCCACCGCCTACTTCTGGGTCAGAACCTGAGAATGCGATCGAGGTTGAGAACCCGATTGAGTCCGAGGATGAGACTGTTCCTACTAGTGTCCATGAGGTAGGTGAATCATCTACTACTCCTTTTCTTCGAGAGGACAGTGATGGTCTATTGCCTGGTCTCATGAGGAGGGACATTAACTCTCATTTTGGTCGGATGGCTTCTCTTTCAAGACGACTATGTGGTCGCGAGATGGCGCATGCATTGGTCGAGAAGAAAGGAAAAGCAAAGGACAAGTATTATGGTAGGTTGATTTTTGACTTGGGTGATGAAGTGCGTTCTAGTGTGGAGCAAGGAACAGCTGCAATGGAAAATCTAGTTGAAAAGCTTGGTAATACTGAAGATAAGGTTGAGTGTAAGAAATTGAAGGAAGGAACTCGAAGAAGCAAGGTGTGAAAACACAGTCCTTCATAGCAGAATGGAGTTAAGATGAGATCTATTGGTCTAGAGTTCGGCCTCGTGCGTTCTATCCAAAGAGTGATCATAAAGGATTTATGGTTGAAGAAAAGAACCGAATGAAGATATCTTAATGTTCATTTAAAGATGAAAAGAGGTCCATCATCTGGTCGCGAGATCTTCTCATGTATTCTTAGTAGTTTAGATTCATTAGTAGTGTCTTTGTTGTGTAATCACTAAACTAAATCCTCGGTTAGTAGAATTAGTGCTAACGGTTGTAACGATTTGTATCATTTCATGAAACAATACAACTCTGTATTAACTCTTTTGTGATGAAAAATGAATGACTATCTTTTGATTACTACTTGATGTTGTGTGAATATTGTTGTGATTGATTTGTCATTGTACCATCTTATGAGTATATCATGTTATGAATGCTTATCAGATTGTTTTCTGTGTGACGTGATAGAATCATGCCTCCAAAGTCTGCACCTTTGACTCAAGCCGCTATTCGACGAATGATCAAGGAAAATGTCGATGCTGCTATCGCTGCTGAGCGAGCTAGACATGCGAATGTTGGAAATAATGCCAGCGGATCTGGACCAGCTAAGGGTTAGGATGCCGCACTTGCTGCTCGTGAGTGCACTTTTGCTGGATTTATGAAGTGCAATCCTACTGCTTTTTGTGGTACTAAAAGTGCTGTCGAATTATTAAGATGGTTCAAGAAAACTGAGAGTGTTTTTGGGATCAACGATTATGTAGATGGCAAAAAGGTTAGGTTTACTGCTGGAACTCTGCAAGGACCTACTTTGACTTGGTGGAATACTAAGGTTGCAACTAGGGGTTTGGAGACTGTGAACCAAATTACTTGGACTGAAATGAAGCAATTGATGACTGCCTAGTTTTGCCCAATAGAAGAAGTTCAACGAATGGATCACGAATTATGGAACTTGAAGGTTAAGGAATATAACATTGTGGCTTATACTCAGAGGTTCAATGAGCTTGCATTGATGTATCTGAGAATGGTTGAGCCAGAAAGAGTGAAGGTTGATGCTTACATTCGGGGGTTGACTAATAACATCAAGGGTGAAGTTACTTCTTCTAAGCCGGCTAACCTGAATGAAGCTGTGCGTATGGCTCATAAGTTGATGGATCAGAAATCATAAGCTAGAGATGAAAGAATTTTGGAGGAAAAGAAGCGAAAGTAAGGGCAATCAAAGGGATAACTCACGTCAAACTTTACAGAATAACCAAAGGAAAGGAAACGCGCGAGCTATGGTTACCGCTCCTACTGATAGAAAGCTTCCTTTATGTGAACAATGTGTCACTCGCTATGTTGGTCAATGTACGATCAAGTGCCATAAGTGTGGAAAGGTTAGGAACAAGTTAAGGTACTGTAAGGAGAAGAATGTTTCCACGAGTGCAAATGCTCTACCCATTCTGACTTGTTATGATTGTGGTGAGTAAGGTCATACTAGGAACCGATGCCCAAAGAAGGTTAAGCAAGAGGAAATTGGAGAAGTTCGTGGTCGAACTTATGCTATTAAGGATACTAAGCCGAAGGGTCCAAACGTGGTTACTAGTACATTTATGCTCAATAACTGCTATGCTTTTGTTTTATTCGATTTGGGTTCCAATAAGAGTTTTGTGGATACTAGATTTAGTTTCATGCTTGATATCGATCCGATTAAAATAGGGGCTAGTTATGAGGTAGAGTTAGCTGATGGAAGGGTAGTTAGTACGAACACTGTTTTGAAAGGTTGCACTTTGAATTTAGTGAACTATGTTTTTGAAATCGATCTTATGCCGATTGAGCTTGGTACGTTTGACGTCATCATCGGTATGGATTGGCTTGTTAAGCACAATGTCGTAATCGTCTGTGGCGAGAAAGTTGTTCGTATACCATATGGGAACAGGATGTTGATAGTTGAAAGCGACAAAAGTATGTCTCGATTAAAGGTCATATATTGTATCAAGGCCCGTAAGTACGTCGAGCGAGGTTGTCATTTGTTTTTGGCACACGTGACGGAAAACAAGCCGAAAGAGAAGCGATTGGAAGACGTGCCTGTAATTCATGATTTTCCTGAGGTGTTTCCTGAGGAGTTACCAGGACTACCACCGCCAAGGCAAGTAGAGTTTTGAATTGATCTAGTACCGGGGGCTGCACCTATTGCACGTGCACCGTATAGATTGGCACCGTCTGAGATAAGAGAGTTGTCGGTATAATTGCAAGAGCTGCTGGAGAAAGGATTTATTCTCATCACTGTGGGGAGCACCGATGTTGTTTATGAAAAAGAAAGATGGATCTTTTAGAATGTGTATAGATTATCGCAAGTCAAATAAGTTGACAAAAAAAACAAAAAAAAAAAAAAAAAACAAAAAAAAAAAAAAAAAGGGGGGAAACGGAAAAAAAAAATGGTGAGGGGGAACAAGTGAAAAACAGGAACAAAAAATTGTCAAGATCGTTATTTCTTTACGAGATCGACGATTTTTCCCCCTTGACAACTGCTAGGTTCGAGCGTGTATTCTTAAGAACGATCTGCGATCAGATAATCACACAGTTACGCATTAAAAGAAGATAGAACATTCCAATTACTGCATTTAGACTCGTTATGGTCACTTTGAGTTCCAAGTGGATGGGGCCCCCATGTTTGATAGACTATGCGATTGCTGTGTTTATGGACTTGATGAATCGAGTATGCAAGCCATATCTTGATAAGTTCTTCATAGTGTTCATCGATGATATTTTGGTTTATTCCAAGGACAAAGAAGAGCATGGGAAGCATTTAAAGATTATTTTAGAGCTGCTTAAGAAAGAGAGATTGTACGCCAAGTTTTCAAAGTGTGATTTTTACCTAGATTCGGTATAATTTCTGGGTCATGTAATTGATCATAGTGGTGTTCATGTTGATCCTGCCAAGATCGAAGTCATTAAGAGTTGGGCTGCACCAACGACGCCAACAGAGGTGAGGCAGTTTCTTAGATTGGCTGGGTTACTATAGGAGGTTTTTTTAAAGGTTTTTATTTGTTTTCAAAGCCACAGATAAGTTGGACTCAGAAAAAAATAGAAATACGTATCGGGGAAAGGAGAGAAGAAGCCTTTCAGGACATTGAAGCAGAAGTTGTGTAGTGTAACGATCTTTAGCGTTGCCCGAGGGACGGAAGATTTCTGGTGTATAGTGACGCATCACTTATAGGTATGGAGCCGTGTTGATGCCAAACGAGAGAAGGGTGATAGCGTATGCTTCTAGACAATTGAAGGTCCATGAAGAGAATTACATTACTCACGATTTGGAGTTAGGAGCCGTTGTTTTCACTCTTAGATTATGGAGACATTATTTGTATGGAACGAAGTGTGTGGTTTTCACCGATCACAAGAGCCTGCAATATATTTTGAATCAGAAAGAGTTGAACTTGAGACAACGGAGATGGATTTAGTTGTTGAGTAATTATGATGGTGAAATACGGTATCATCCTGGAAAAGCGAATGCTGTGGCTGACACCTTAAGTCGAAAGGAAAAGGATAAGCCATTGCGTATTTGAGCTTTGATGATGACTGTTCACAATGATCTACCTAAGCAGATTCGTGAAGCTCAGAAGGAAGTGATGAAAGAAGATGTAGAATACTAGTAATCTTATGATCAAACCAAGAACAATAGTGAGATGTGGGTTGTGATGTTAGAGAGAGATTGGATGGAAAATGGATGAATTGTATAAAATGGAATATGGAAAAAATGGAACAACCAACCCTCTCCAAGGCTAGGAGAGGGTTTATATAGTGCATTGATGGCCGGCCCATGGGTTCTAATGGGCTTCCCATGGGTCTTGGGCCGGACTAGATTACTAATCTAATCATTACATAAACTACGAGCTAAGACTATTACAACTTGGAAGTGACCGACACTTTTCGTGTTTCCAACAATCTCCCCCTAAGGGAGGTCACTCCAATTTACAAAACGTTAAACCTAGCGTACTATGCTTCATTTTTAGTCTTTAGCTCTTACTCTTGACTTTCTCTTGTGAATATGTTGTAGTGATCATTGACTTTAGGATTGAGCTTGTTCATTGAACTTGTATTTGACATTGTGATCTTGAGCCACTTGAGATCATCAACCAAGCATAATCTCTTCGCCATCTTGTAACTTTGCCATCTTGTGGACTTGCGACTTCTGGATCGACATGCTCATACCATTCTTGATTTGATGACTTGGAAAGCTTTAATGTTGCATCTTTCTTGAAATTCTTTAACTTGACTTTTTCACTGCTTCAAGGAAGATGTTCAACTATCAGAGTAGCGAAAAACTTGTGAAACATGTACTTGAGCTTTCTTGATGTCTTTATGTATGTCGGTCGGGTATGAGCATGTTGGCTATGGATTTTTGTGATGCCAGCTGATTCAGGAACCTCCACCACATCTTTTAAATAGCATGCAATAAAACAGTTAGAAATAAGCGGGGGGGGGGGGACGAATATGGCTTTGTCATTCGCCCATGTTTGGTTAGAGTAACCTTCAAATCCGTGAGGATCGACCTGTGATCAGATAGATTCAATTTAAGAAGAATTTTCTTGACAGGATTTCCAGCTGTAGTATGAATCTTAACTCATAAGTATTAGATTCATCGCACTCAGCATGTTCTCAATTTTTTTTCGAACGTCTCAAAGCAGAAATTCACGATAAGAGTAAAACAGTGAGTTACTATCTTCAAAAAAACCCAACGTTTGATATAGAAAAATCAATTTGAAAATCAACCAACGAGTAACTTGCCTAAATGTGGGTTTTTTATGGACACATCCGAGGAGTGTTAATAATTTCAAAAAAATTCATCATCAATCGTTTCAATCCATATCATGGAACAAGTTTGATTTCTTATAGATCGCACCATCATTCTTTCCAGTGTCACAAGTTTGATTCATAAAGAATAGCACAAGTTACCTACATGAGCTTGTTTGATGTTGGCTCAGCCAGGTTTTCCATCTTCATGTGAATGAATTCTCTCTGATGTTTGGCCAAAAAAACACAAGGATCTTGGTAGGACTACTAATGTATTACTCGAATTCACGTTGTGTGAGATAACAAGATAAATTATGACCATGTGTCCTAATGAGATTAATGGATGATCTCTTTTTGGCTCTAGAATTCAATGGCTGTGCACTTTGATTTTAGTGATCGGAGGTGGGCTGTTATAGTGCCAACCTTTGTCATTATCAACTAACTCGGAGTGAGAAAGTCAATAGAAATGAGTGTATCTCCGTGAGTTTTGAAACAAAGTCTTTCTGACTTTGAGTGGATGGGAAGGGTTTGTGCATAGCGTCACTGGTTGTGCATAGCGTCACTGGGTCCATGACTGTCTTCAATGTCAGACTACACCTGAGTGTTTCTGACAGCATATGTATTGACCCGGTTTCTGCCTAAGTGTATGGAGGGCTTCTTTATTTTCACCCTTTATCCTTACATTTCTTTTTCATTCTTCAACCCCTTCAATGCTTACCGAGACTTCATAACTAACACCTTGTTGGGTTTGTTCCAGTGTTAGCTCCATCTCAGTCGGCATTATTCCCTATTCTCACATTTTCTCCTTTTTAATCATACCTAAGGACTTCTACACTAACTAGTGGATATCCCTGGGTAGATCCCTCCGGTTCTGGCTGGATCATGGGATCTGAATACCTAAGCCTAACCGCCTTATAACTTCATAAATTTAAGAACATGGTCGGTCTTTTGGGTATTTCATCACGATCCTTCCAAAAACATTGAAAATTTCAATCAAAGTGTTTGATATAAATATCAAAAGATTTACACTTTGAGAGTTTTTCATCATCACTAAAAGCTCCCCCTTAACATGTGCATCGTAATCGTAGTACATGCTAGGTATGGAGTGCATTGAGTCCATTTTATTTGATCACTTCTGTCAATATACATTAAGTCCAGGTTAATCACATTTTCTCCCCTTATCCAAAATGTTAATCCCTTGATATTTTGGATATCAATTGATTAACCGTTCGGGGACAAAATGAGATATGCTAGCAGATTGGAACATGTTATTGCTCCCCCTCAACTTTTGAGGGATTATAAGATGATGCCGAGTACAATTATTTGAAAATTTTGAATTTACTAAGAAATTCTTGAAAAATTTGTACTCGAGCACATCTTATTTTTCACCAAAAAATCTACACTAGTAATGAACATATTCACAAGATAAATGTATTTACGAGGATTGACCTTTTTAAGATGAGAACAACATATGATAAATCATATGGTCCTTTGTAGTAGCCGTAGGTCACCCCCGTATGGTCTTCCACCTACAAATCTCTCCAAACTCCTCATTATCCTCCTTGTCTTTAGCCTTTTGTCAATCGCCTGAATCATAGCTCTTGCATTTGCTTTGTCACGTTGGCTCCAAAAAGTCTGTGGCAGATACTCCATTCTAATTCCCTTGAGGCGATCATTTAGAGCAGTCCGAACATCATCGAGAGTACCATCGCTGAACTTGTGTAGTTCGTCAATGCGCATCAATCTGTTCTTCTTGTCTTTGTTCTCGTAGATGAATCCTCTTGGATCGGAGTATGGTGTATAAGCGTCTCGTCTTCTCAGATTGGATCTGTACGTGTCAGGCTTTGTGAGGTTGAGTTTCTTTTGATAGCTTTCAACACCCAATTGAAGATCTTCCACACGCCTTTGGATGACAACGCTTCTTGTGAACATTCTTAAGGAGACATTAAATGCAATACGTTCTTCAACGTTGAGATTTGTCACTTTTCCTTGCACGAGAAGAAGCAGCATATCTTCAATGTCTTGGATCCTTAGTCTGTGGAAGTCGCCTTCTTTGAACTTGTAAAGAACGTCGTCATCCCTTCGTACAGTAATCCAGTCAAGATGCTTGTAGTTTTGCCATTCGACTATTTCCACCTTAGTGACAGCAATAATCCGTCTTTTTGAGTAGACGTCACGAGCTGATTCCCTTGTGGTCGCAAATGCATAGAACTGTCTTCGCTTTTTGCCCCAATGAGAGATTCCCCAGAGGGCGAATTTGTCGTATTTGACAATCATCTGACTCCACATTGAGTTGGGCACTAAATCTTCTATCCATTTGATATGCCCGTAATCTGCTGCCGTAGTCTTCGTAACTGAAGTAGAGTACTTGCGGCTTGACTCACCACCACGTAGGTACTCAAGGTCGTTATTGATGAAGTGATGAAACGGTATAACATGACGACCTTGAGAATTTGGAACCAACGGTAGTGGCTGTCGCAGATCATGAGGATATTGGCGACCTTCGGGGTTGATCCAGTCCAATCTTTCGGTTGTGGCTTTGTAGACTTCTTCACAAAAATATTCAAGTTCAGTCAAACTTCATCAGCTCAAATGTTGGTCCTGCTAGCAATTCAGGTGTTAGTGTTTGAACATTTAGCCGGTTCATGACAAAAGCGGAGAAGTCAAAGGTATTGTCGGTTAGTTCATCGAATGACTCTCGAGGGTCTTGTCTTTGTGCCAGATTGCTTAACCAAGGTTGGACAGATTCATGAGCGGCAGGAACAGACTTATTCCATGCATGATCAGGAGAAGGTAGTCGTGTAGGTTGTTGAAACTAGTCAGGAATATTGTTAGGATTAATGTTTTCTTAACTTAGTACCGACCATACAAATAGTTAGTACTGTCAGTTATACTTAGTACCGACAGTACAAAATAGTTAGTACTGTTAGCTAGTTAGTACCGTTAGTAGAAAGT
>BQNB010028265.1:20895-56812 GCA_026074375.1 Tanacetum coccineum | reverse complement strand
AAGCAAACGCGTAAAACCCTAAAAATAAATAGTGGATTACATAATGTCGTACAATGACCTAAAACACGAGGTGTTATACATTCTGAAACGGTCACGGAATGTTGATTCGTCATACTGTGGGTGTTCGGAGAAGTAAGCCATGACTAAACGATCATGAGCACCGTAACGATCCCTTTTCTACTGGGGTTCATTGGAGTTTTGGCTTTGACGCTTCATAAGCCGCTTGACAGGCCTCCGTAAACATAGCAAGCTCGTTATTAACTTCATCTTCATCGTCCGAAGAGGAGAAAAAAATAGATCGAAAGACATTGTGTAGATTATGGTTTGAATGTGCGTAGAGAGAATAGTTGTTTGAAGTTGTGAAAAAATTTAGTGAAATAAGTGAGTATTTATAGTGTTAAATTATTTAAATTTAAAAAGTTAAAAAGTTTTTTTTATATATAAAATACGAAACACATATTTTTTTGGATTATTCTTGCCTCGACAACGGTCGACTGAACGAACCATATGCCCAAAAATCTTCGGCGACCGACTGACTCACTATGGGGGCGACCGACACCGACCGATGGTCGACCGAGTCGGTCGACCTCCCATAGTGACCAGCCTTACTTTTAATTGAAATAAATCTATTATTATAAAAGATTGAGTCCCTTAATTTATTGTGGAGGTATCCATTATGAGGGGTGCAAGACAAATAGCACTATGTACACAACCCTCATGCAATAGCCATTAATGTATCAAATTGATTTTATCTTTTATATAAGAACCATTAATGTATCCAATTGATTTTACACGGCCATGCAAGGAGTGGGTACGTCCCATTATGTACGAAAACGTATTAAAAAGGACGACAAAATATGAAAACAAATAAAACCGGACGAAAACGTCCGAAAACGGATAAAAACAAACGAAAACGTACGAAAACAAATAAAAACGAATAAAAACGTATTTATAGTTTAATACTAAACATATGTTAAATGGAACGGCATCCCAACATCACTGACTCATGACTACTTTTTACAACTAATATAACCACAACACCAAAACTCTAATGACCAACAAGACTAAGCCAAAAACGCCAACAACAATTACACACAACCCATCTAAAACACATTAGATATAATCCGTGTGCATCGCACGGCTCTGCATGCCTCGTGTTACAAGTATTTGATAGTCCAAAGTCGGTTTCTTTTTCTATGTAAAATATGGCCCGAATATCAGCCTTAAGCCCTTAAGTGAGTTTTATTGTGAGTCCACTAACTTTTGTGTGCGGGCTGAGAGGCTAGTAACCTTGAAGATGTTATCTATTAAGGGGTGTTCTTCGTTTTTTGTTATTGGGTTTTTCGGTTTATTCGGTTCGATCAATTCGGCTAGAAAATCAAATTCGAATTACATATTTTTTATTATTTATTCATTTTATTATATAGGTTTTTAGTATTAAGAAAATTTTAAGCCTACAAAATCTTATATTTATACTAGGAAATAGTTTGAATTTTTTAAATATAAATATACATATTTATTTGTATTCGTTTTTCGGTTAGATTCGGTTTTCATTTGCCAAGACGAAAACCGAATATTTAATTTTGTTCGGATTTGACAAATTCAATTCGGTTTCGGTTTTTTGTTTATTCAGGTATTACCCGAACAATTAACACCCTTATTATGTGGTAACAATTTATTCGGATGTTACCCTTAGTCGTATTCGGGAACAGAATCGAATCGAATTAAAACTGAATCAAATTTGTAATCTAATTGAATCAGTAAAATCGAACATAACCACAATCTTCAACTTCTTGGAAACCCGCTCCACTTTTGTTCGGTAGAACTTTTTTAGACAACCATCTTTGTTGTTTTTCTTCTTTCCATGCGACGATCCGTCCTTAACATCTGAAGTCAAATAAACACGTATACATTTTAGATATTGGTTATTTTCATCAAGTATCAACGACTCAACGTGCTTTTTCATTTATCTCGATTTAGTGATTGTATTTTTTTTGAGGTTTTGTACATCAGTAAAAAAAAACCTTAAAATCGGGATCATATATATGAGGAACTTTAATTTATATAAAAACTTTAGTGAAAGAAAGTAGATTGGTATTCTATGCAAATAACCCGAAAGCAATAGATGAAAAACTTACCAGGTCTTACAGGGGTTTTTGCAGGCAATATTTTTCGTAACGTTCTTGATAACGTCATTATCTTTCCAGTCTTGCTGTATGAACTTGAACTTATTTGTTCACCGTTGTTGTAGCGACTACGTACAAGATACTCCCCTCTTTCTTGCAATGCCAATGCAGCCTCAAGGTCGACTACTACTTCACTCATAGATGGACAGTCTTTAGGCCGAGTCTGTAAACATTTAACTGCAATTTTCACAAATGCTTTTAAACAATGAGGTATAATTTGGATTTTCTTCCTTGAGCAAAGGGTTAGACCCGTCATATTCAGGTCAATTATATCCTGATCTTTATACACTTTACCAAATCCACCTTTTCCTATGATTGTTTCTGGATCAAAGTTATTTGTTGCTAACTGAATCTCGGCTAGGCTATAGCGGCGGCATGGATGTTCTGATGAGAAAGGCATTGATTTTTCGTGAAGTTTTCTTAGCTTATACACGACTATATCGAGTATGATCAAGACAAATATCACTAAATTTGACAACCTTGGAGTCCAAGAAACATCGGTGTGCACTCGTTTAAAATCATTATCACAACAAGAAGAACAATCGCTATTGCTAATGGATATAGTCCAAAGTAAACTATGTACTAACAACATCAAAAAAGAAACCATGATCAATCAAAAGATTGCAGTTGGACTTCAGACTAATAATGTATTGTTTGTGTTTTTCCTCATGCAGTTGATTTTATAGGAGAAATACGTACTTAAAGCCCATCAATCATATACCATAAAATTAACCATCTTAATTATAGGAATTATTATACCATAATTAAACGTGGTCATCTATTATTATAAAAGATTGAGTCCTTAATTTATTGTGGAGGTGTCCATTATGAGGGGTGCAAGACAAATCTATTATTATAAAATATTGAGTCCCTTAATTTATTGTGGAGGTATCCATTATGAGGGGTGCAAGACAAATAGCACTATGTACACAACCCTCATGCAATAGCCATTAATGTATCAAATTGATTTTATCTTTTATATAAGAACCATTAATGTATCCAATTGATTTTACACGGCCATGCAAGGAGTGGGTAAGTCTCATTATGTACGAAAACGTATTAAAAAGGACGACAAAAAATGAAAACAAATAAAACTGGACGAAAACTTCCGAAAACGGATAAAAACAAACGAAAACGTATGAATACAAATAAAAACGAATAAAAACGTATTTATAGTTTAATACTAAACATATGTTAAATGGAACGGCATCCCAACATCACTGACTCATGACTACTTTTTACAACTAATATAACCACAACACCAAAACTCTAATGACCAACAAGACTAAGCCAAAAACGCCAACAACAATTACACACAACCCATCTAAAACACATTAGATATAATCCGTGTGCATCGCACGGGTCTGCATGCCTCGTGTTACAAGTATTTGAAAGTCCAAAGTCGGTTTCTTTTTTCTATGTAAAATTTGGCCCGAATATCAGCCTTAAGCCCTTAAGTGAGTTTTATTGTGAGTCACTTCTTCCTAATTATTTTTCTTTTTTACTTAGAACAAGTATGTAATCAAACTTCGCTTGTAATGCATGACAATTAACTGTATAATACATTTGTTTCTACTAAGGGCCTGTTTGGTGTGAGGGTTTTAATAGGTTTGGACTCATTCATTTCCCAAATCATTTGTTTGGTACACATATTTTGGACTGACGCAATGATTTGATACTTTGATGCCTAATATTTCAACCCCACTCACACGGGTAGGTTTTTAGAGAATTATGTCAGAGCAAGTACAAACTCTTCTTTTCAACCACATGTTTTTTCATTTCTCATTCTTTTTGGTACTTTTTATTTTTAAATTATATGCTTTATTATAATTTATTAATAAATCAAATGTATTTTTAAAATTAATAATTAATTTTTTCTTTCCTCGTTTCTTTCAAACCAAATCCAAATCCGAATCCGAATCTAAACTCACTTACAAACCAAACGGAATCTAAGTTACTTTTCTTTTGCTTCTAAACATTTCAAACATGGTCCCATTACTAAACAATGAGATGTTATCATGACATACATATAGGTGAAATTGCAATAAAAATGCAGTGACCAAGTTAGGGCATCACATAGAAGAATCAATTGCAATGTATAAAAACATCTAGTAACTAAAAGAAAATGACACGCGTGATTAGCTCCAAAACTTTGTATCACTAAAGTTACCATAGTTGGCGAGGGAACAACATTCCAAAAGAGGGAATCACATGCAAAAACCCTAATGTACAATTCATCGTCCAAAAATGAGAATAGGTTCTGCTTGGGTGGTTCATTAGTTTTTCCATATGGAATAGCATAAAGAGCAATCGGTTTTGGAAGTGTAATGAAAGGAACCCTCACACGCTCACTTGACGTAAACTTCTCCATGTTTCTAATTTCTCATATTTTCATCCCCAACTACTGCAAATTCTTTCTTACTATTTGGGTTTAGCACGTCAACGAAGTCCTCATCTTCATCCAACTGCAACATAAAACAGATAATACAAACTCGTTACAAAAAGAGATACCCATTACAAAGCCAAACTCAACTTCTCGTAAACGTATAAAAAAAAGAACATATCTTCATCAAGAACTAGAGGATCATTTTCTAGTATGCGTTGGAGTTGAACCACTAACTTTTTGCCCATTTAACAAATATATACTAATCCATATTTATCCATGTGCTGAAATTTACATAAACATTAATGATCTGAATATTTAACTAAATCGCTAAGATAATCTAGCATGTTGTGTGCATTGAAATAGACATAGATGGGTGACCTTCAAACCATTTCACGTTTAGCAATAAGAAAGGTTTATTTATGGCGGTAAAAATAAAACACACCCAAATTAGCCCATTCACAAGTGAATCGGTTGAAATTGACAACTCTAGTAATGACATCTTGATGGCCTAATAGTTGCAAGACACATGTTGACAAATAAGACGATGTTCACAAAGTTCGGAATAAAAATATAATGATGCAATTTAACCGCACACACAATGTGTACTTTCTAAATCATACATAAGTAACGAATGGCCTGAAGTTACAAAATTTCCAACACAAACAGACTAATTTTGACCCATTACCCAACCCACCCATTAAGCCAACAAGCAAAGCTAAATGTTCTTTAGAAATTTTTATACATAATTAGGTATATCAGAAAAAGAAGACCAAACAAACATACCTTCTTTTTCGTGATTAGGTAACCAAACTCCACCAGAGTTAGATGAGTGAGCTCATTAATCTCGGGTAACCACATAAGTTTGAGTTGGGTCGCCTTAACATATCCTTCGAGATGCAGTTTTCCAGATAATTCTGTCACATTTCCATCTGAATTGCCCTCTGATTTCTTTCAAACGATTGCATTGCCCATAATCCTTAAACGTAACTACCACATTAGCGCTTATTTTTCTCAGCTATGGCCTTAGCATCAGCTTGTTCTATCCATATCTTCTTTGTAAAAGTTGTAGCCTTCTCTCCAGCACCCTCATATTTTTTATGCTTTGGAATCATACGCACAAACGGAGGCTCGGGTCCATCCTTTAGAGTCAACAAAACGCGTCCTTCATCAACAATAGCAGTATACCAAGGACAAACGGGATCAATTATTTTCTTGTTGATGTTCCATAGCTTATCCCATTCCTTAAGATTCAGAGTCTTTGATGGCCCCCTGTTAGAAAAACGAATACATAAGTAAGATCTAGCAATTAAAAACGTAGAGGTGACACTTTCAACCCATTTAATTCGAGTTATGCTTTATCTCTAAGGGGTCAAAAAGGTTTTAATAAATGCAAAGAAAGAAAAAAAAGTCAAAATTCATCCAAGGTTTATTAATTGTTAAATTAAACTTTTTGCGCAAACAAATTAAATTACTACTAATATTAAAAATGATAGTGCACAATATTTGTAATTGACTAATTATATTTGACACTAACCCACCCATTTTGCCTCCTTTTACTACATTTAAAACGCGCAAAAAGACTTGCACAAAAATAAGGATAAAAGACAATTCCAAAAATGCACATTAAAGATTGAAGTTGGATATTATATTATCACCTTCCACTTCCAGATTATAGGATACCAACTACAGACATATCAGAATGAAGTATGCGAACATTTAAAGATGTGCTTTCAAATATTTAGGCAGTCTTGGATGAGACGAGACTTCTATCATAACCTACAATATATATAGTAATGCTCTTATAAAATACTTACCTGCTCAAGTATGAATTGTATCAATGCCTTGACTTGTAGACCTATGCGTACAATTCCTTGCACAGTTGGGAAAGTTGGGCATCCACCCCAATCCCATCAACCTTTTCCATTCTCTACAAAACAAGAAGCTTCCGTTTGCTAAGTAGTGTATAAACCCGATTTAACCTACTGAATTCATATATATTAACCTTCCTAAGCCCCATATCCTCTTGAATCTCAAAATACTGAGCATTTCTATCATGATACTCGCTAGATCAAAGAGCATGTGTAATAAATACAATAGAATCAATAAAAGGACAGGCAAAATCATATGTTGGATAGATTTTGTACTTTGAACCGATTCTATGATGTGGGGTTTGTATGCAACAATAGTATAACGGGTCTCGAAGTGACTTGTTCGGATCATTCATTTCTAACTTCTCTCTCAAGTAGCATTGTAAACCTCTTTGAGATCCAGCCTTTATCTCATTCCATAAGTTAACGTTTTCCTCAACTGTGTTGTTTCTACATTTAGAATCGATCCTGTCCACTCTCTCCTTCTGCATTTGCTCGCTTGGCGTATCGTTAATATAAGCTTTTCCTTCTTTGATCAGCTTTTCAGCCATTTCCATAAGCTGTGGGACGTAGTCAGAACTCCGAAGTAAATGTAACCTTCTCTTAAATAATACCCAAAGTCGTAATGTCTATTAAAAGGTTGTCAACAAACTCATTACTCTCAGCTGGAATTGTATCATCAGAATGGATGATTACTTTCCCGTTGTACTTTTGAGCTAAGTATTGGTTCATTAAAGCAGCCCTCGCATGCCCGATATGCAGGAAACCACTTTGTTCGGGTGCAAATCTTAAGCAAACTTTTCCCATCTCTGCAGATCCACTTCAAGTCGGTTACTGGCTCTCACAAATTCTTTAGATCCTTGTTTACCATTTTTGTTTGACTTTGATGGTACGGGCTTTCCTGAGTCCTTTTTCTTTGTATATGCTGATGTCAATTCACTCAAGACAGCACAATGCTCTGATAGAATCATGTTAATACCAACAAGTTAAGCTTTGGTACTTCTTTGACTTCATTAAACTTTCCCATCGCTTACCCGCAATGGCAGACAACAACAATTTTTAGCATTAATGTTACTGACCAAAAAGATAGTCCAATGAGTACTAGAGGGGGCAAATTCAGCCCATTTAATGGGTCATATGGGTAAACTAAAAAAACCTTGCAAGAAAATGGGTTAAATGTTCAAAAGTGTATGCGTACAGAAAAGCCCCAAAAGAAAGAGTCTAAATCCATAAAAAAAACCTCCTCTGGAACATTTTATTCAGAAAACATATTTTTTTAAAAATGAATAGTATATTTGTAATTATATAATTGTCCTGCTCTTACATTCCTTTTTTTCCTTAACCTATTCTTTTTTATTTTTTTCCTTAACCCTTCAAAACTACCATAACTTACCCCGAAACTATATAAACCAGCCCATTTTTCGCGGCACGTTCTAGCGATGCAAAAATATGGGGCACAACTATTAGAACTTACCCCAGCCCAGATAAACGACCATCAAAGCACATGTTTCAAAAACTTCAATCTCCTCACACTGCACAATCATCTCAGCTCTAGCTCCACTCGTCACCCCTTTAAAAACAAAAAAAAAACAAACCGTTGTTTGGATATCAATAACTCAACCCTCCATAGGTGAAGGTACTTCTTTCGACCTCCTCTGTTTTCCTGTCCTGTTTTCCTCAAGGCAGATGGTGCGAGAAGTAGAAAAGCAAGAACATTGAACCTAGTTTAAACATAATTAGCGGGTGAAAAACTAACCTCTGGTCCTCAAAGGGAACACTCCTGGCTCGCAAAAGTTGAGACAGAGACTAAAAGAAACATTAATAAAAAACTACACTAAATCATTAACTAAACACTTGCTTTTTATCATATTTTCCACACAGCTCATGTATGTCTCTAGGTTAAAAACATTCCTCCCCTTACTCCATCTCCTTTATTCCTCTCTCCTCATTCAAATGAAACCCAAGAAACCAATTGCAAGCAATGGAAGAATGAAAGGGTGGAATTTATTGCAAGGCAAGAAGAGCCGAATCAATTAGAAAAGAAACAAGGGTCAAGACTTTTGGTTCCAAAACTACTCATGGTAAAAAAAAACCAATATTGGGACTAAAAGGATCTGGCAAACCATTAAAAGGAACCAAATAGGGATATAAACAATAACTCGCATTCCCCAGAAAAAGAACCAGTGGGATAGCAAGATTCTACAATCCTCGTTGCATCATAATTAAAGCTAGTTAGCGACTATAAAATGATCACATGCCTTTGAACAATCCTGTCTCAGTGATAGATGATGTCATGCTTCCCAGTTATAACTATTACACTGTAATATGATATGCAAGGTGTATAAGAATGCAATAACTTAACTACATATCCCGAAACAAAAGATAATTATCACTTGGATATCTTAAACCGTAAAAATTTACAACCTACTGATGTCACTAAACAAATTTTTTAAAAACAAACATAATGGCAGTATGGGAACAACTTGAGGTCTCTAAGATAACTTTATTACACATCAAAAGAAAGGCCCCCAAAATCAAAGCTATGACAGTTAAAATTGTATGGACGTGTTTAGATTAAAATGGTAATGCCAATTCTAGGCCGTATGCCACACGCATGAAGAGTGGCATTGAAAAAAGATAACACGGTGAGTAAAACTCATGGCTACAACAATCCATAGACAACAATCTTAAAATTTCATATATGATATATCCGTATATCATGTCTATAAATAATTATAATTGAATCCCACAGAAGATTAGGATCTCAGAGCGAGTGAGTGGTGTCTTCGAGAGAGGAACAGAGAAACAAGAATGATCGAGAAAGAGAGGTACTTGAGTGTAAAATGACGGGAGGGTTTATAAGCTCTTTTGTGTTGCAACGTTGCTCCTTAGGGTATTATTCTATGTGAACTGAAAATAATACCCCTGACGATAATAAAAGTTAACGAAATTTTGGATGGAGTTACGGTCAAAGGACCGTTCAACTCAAAATGGACAACTACAGGGACGATGAGTAATAATTTGGGACTTTTATGACGAAAACTACAATTTCGGGACAACCGTAAAGATGATCTATGTACTTAACTCTTAATAATAAAGAAATAAGCACATACGTACTGCCGAATCACTTATTAACATAAAGCATAAAGTCGTCGAATGCTTTTGTATCTTAAACTGCAGGCTCCACTACACAAGTTGGTTTTAGCATAATTTCAAAAGCAAGAAATTGATTGTATAGAAAGCTATTTTTTTGTGTTCCACACATGAAGAAAAAACAAAAGATTTTTTTTCCAACAAAACAGTTGTGTTGCTTTTTTTATACAAATAGGATCTGAGAGCGAGTGAGTGCGTCTTCTAGAGAGGAACAAAGAAACAAGAATGATCGTGACACAGAGGTACTTGTGTGTAAAATGGAGGGAGGGTTTATAAGCTCTTTTGTGTTGCAACGTTGGTCCTTAGGGTATTATTCTATGTGAATTGAAAATAATACCCCTGAAGATAATAAAAGTTAACGAAATTTTGGATGGAGTTACGGCCAAAGAACCGTTCCACTTCGAATGGACAACTACAAGGGACATCTGTTGTATTTCGGGACTTTTATGATGAAAACTATCATTTTTGGGAGAACCATAAAGACGATATATGTACTTAACTCTTAATAATAAAGAAATAAGCACCTTTGTACCTCCGAATCACTTATCAACATAAGGCATAAAGTCACCGAATGCTTTCGTAACTTAAACTGCAGGAACTCCACTACAAAAGTTGGTTTTAGCATAATTTCACAAGCAAGAAATTGATTGTATAAAATGTTGTTTTTTTGAGTTCCCACAAGAAAAAAAACAAAAGATTTTTTTTCCACCAAAACAATTATGTTGCTTTTTTCATACAAACAATGTCCTCAATTGTCAACTGTCTACCTTTTTTTTACTAATTTAATATAATAGTGCCTTGATTCTATTTGCTGGTTATACATTAATCAGTTTGTTGTGTCACAATTTGATAATTTAATATGATAGTTTGTGATACTTCTTAATATGTGCAATGTGCATTGTAGTTTCACTTAACAGTTAAATATAAAAATTTATCTACAGTGTTCTTGAATCACTATTTCAAAAAGAATTCTTTCTTCATTACTGTAATAGTAGTTTGTTTACCGAATATGTCGCCTACAGACACAAATACTTATTCTTCCAATTCACGTATAAGGCTTTTTGATACCCTACTATCGTAATAGCCAATCTTAAGAAAGAACAAAAAATCGAACCAACTCAACGATTAAAAAGAAAAGAAGTAAAATATAAATTTTCAATATGAAGGAACATATATATGTTTCTGGTTCAACCCAACCTTTGAAAACTTTTCCAAACGCTCCCTCACACCCACCACCATATCATCCACAAAAGTCCTATCCCACAAACACAACGACAAACTTTTGAGAATAGACCAGACCACACACTTCAACTCTTGGAAACTCTCTCCCTTTTTTTTGCTCAGTATAACTTTTTTCAATATACCATCTTTTGTCTTGTTTTTCTTCTTTCCATGGCGATGATATCCGACCTTAACATCATAAGTCAAATAAACACGTATAACATTTTTAGATATTGGTTATTTGCATCAAGTACAACGACTCACGTGCTTTTTGTTCTCATTTATCCCCCCGATATATTAAGTGATTATTTTTAGGTTTTGTACAATCAGTACATATGAGTCCCATAAAAAGAAGGTTTTGTGTCGTTATTCGAGTCTTTTTCTTCTCTGTAGCAAAAAAAACCATAAAAAATCAGTATCATAACTATGAGGAAAACTTTAATTTATATAAAAACTTTAGTGAAAGAACGTAGAATGGCTAAAACTTGATGGCAATATTTTAAAAAAAGTAACATGGGAATTGTATGCAATCACGCCCGAAACACAACGATGAAACACTTACCAGGTCATTACAGGGGTTTTTTTGCAGGCAGGCAATATTTTTTCCTAACATCTTTGATACCATCATTTTCTTTCCGGTCTTGCTGTATGAACTTGAAATTGATTTTGTTCACTACATTGATGTAGAAGAGACTACGTACAAGATACTCACTCCCCCCCTCTTTCTTCTTGCAATGCCAATGCAGCCTCAAGGTCGAATATACTTCACTCATAAGTTGGACGGTCCTTTAGGCCGAGTTTTGTACACAATTAACTGAAAAAAACTGCAAAAAATTTTTTTACAAATCTTTTAAACATCAGGTAATAATTTGGAGTTTCCTTTCTTCCTTGACAAGGGGTTACGCTTCGTCATATTTAGGTCAATTATATCGTTAATGTTCTCTATATGTTCCATTGGCCCAATATCTCCTTCCAACCAGTCCCCGTTCGTCGAGAGTTGGATCAACAGGCAAGGCCTCCTAATACTACTTCTAATAGTACAACCCCCAAAAAAAATTGAGTAAAACATCAGATATCCTTGTTAATCTAACTGTCAGAAAATAATTTAGATCAAGGGAAATAGCCAAACGTCCCTTTGACATCGGTGCTCACAATTGATACACAACGCAGAGCGTACGATTGAGATCAACATGACAAATATTTGACAAGAGCCTCAAGATCACAAATACTTTGGCTTGCCATAATTTCTCATCTAGAAGTATCTGCGAGCTTTTAATCATCCCTATGTATGATTCGTTTTTAACACCTGTTCTTCCCTAGGTATGAAGATAAACCAAGCGCGCGTAACAGCCCCCGATACATAGCTTCATACGTTCTAAAATACCCCAAGATAAAGGAGTTCGTATATAAAAACTCTTTTTCCATCAAACTTATGGCAAAAACGTTATGCAAGGCCCCCTCCCACCACTGAGATAATACACTACCTCGTATAACAATAAACAAACCATCATCGTTCATTAAACTCACTACAAAATATCCCTAGTAAAGAGAACCAAGTGAACCGAATGTCGAATGTGGGGAAACAATGGTAGGAAAAGAAAAAAAACCCGTGGAAACATACTTGACTCTTCTGTCCAAAATTCACCACTGGCTCCTGTCTAGGAAGCACAATCCAACACCGTTTGATTGCGACAGGTATGTTCTTGTTCGCCCACATTTCCAAACCCCCACACACAGCAAACACTCATCAATCACAATAAAAAACCTTCTTTTATTACACCTTTAATTTTGATTAAAAAAAAAAATTAATTAAATAAAAAAATTAACAAAAACCCCCCCTTTTCATTAAGATGGTTTTTCCTGATCAAAGGTCATCTTTGTTGCTAACCGAATGCTTCTCGAGCTAGGCTAAACGGCGGCATGGCTGTTCTAAATGAAAAGGCATTGAATTTTACGTAGAAAGTTTTTCTCCTTAGTCTTAACATGCTTATAACACTCAGAGACGATATCAGACGTATGATCAAGACAACTAGCACTGAAATATTTTGAGACAACCAAACCTTCTATTCTATGCAGAGTCGATAGAAATCAACTCAGCTGCGCACATTAGATGAAATTCGATTAAAATCAAAATCACAAAAGCAAGAAAGAACAATCACAATTGCTAGTCAGATATAAAATCCAAAGTAAACTATGTACAACTACCAACATCAAAAAAGAAACCATGATCGACGCATGAAAGATTGCACTTCGACATCAGACTAATAATTTATATGTTTTTTGTTTTTCCATCATGCAGTAGAAAATTTAAAGGAGATAATACGTACTTAAAAGCCCATCTATCATATAACCATAAAAATTAACCTTCCTAATTATCAGGATTATTATTATAACCATAATTACACGTGGTCATCTATAATGATAAAAGATTGGAGTCCTTTAATATATTTGTGGCAGGAGGTTATCCCATTATGAGGGGTGCAAGAAAAAAAGACAAATCTATTATTATAAAAAGATTGAGTCCGCTTAATTTCTTGGGAGATTATCCATTATGGGGGTTGAAGAGGGGTTTTTAGAGAGGGTGCCAAGTGCAAAGAACAACAAGCAATATATTCACCAACAAAAACACCATCCTGCACTAGAAGCCATAATGTCTCAAAATTGATTTTTCAACTCTTTATAATTACGAATAAAGACACCATTAAATGTATGCGCAAATTTATTTTACCACGAACAAGCAAGTAGTGGTTCAGTCCATTATGAACGAAACACGTACTTACAACGAAAATTCAAACAAATTCTAATGAAAACAAATAACATAAAACCGACACAGAAAACGGGTGTCCGCACACGGATAAAAACAACCAAAAAAACGTACCAACTACCAAATAAAAAAGAACGAATACAAACGTATTTATGTTTAGATTTAAATTACTAACCATCTGTTCAATGAGGAAACGGCCATATCTCCCAACATCGCACTTCACTACTGACTCCATGACTCTTAAATAACTTATTTACTTATATAAAACTAATAACTACACCAACAAACCACAAAAAAACAAAAACCAAAACTTTAATGACCCGAGCAAGACTAAGGAAGACCACAAACGCCAAAACCAAACAATTAAACACACACCCACAACTGAACACATTAGATAAAAGCCGTGTGCATTTCGCACAGGTCCTGCATGCATCGTGTTTACCAAGAATTTGAAAGTCCACCAACGGCGGGGTATTTATTTCCCTTTCTTTTCTATGTAAAAATTAGGGTTTTGTGTGGTCCGGCCCAATATAGCCTTAAGGCCCTTAAGTGAGTTTTAATTTGTGAGTGTTGTGCCACTCACTTTTAGTGTGCGGGCTGAGAGGTCTAGTAACCTTGAGTGTTATGTATTTAAGGGGTGATCATCTACCAACAAGACTAAGCCAAAAACGCCAACAACAATTACACACAACCCATCTAAAACACATTAGATATAATCCGTGTGCATCGCACGGGTCTACATGCCTCATGTTACAAGTATTTGAAAGTCCAAAGTCGGTTTCTTTTTTCTATGTAAGTCTAGTAACTTTTGTGTGCGGGCTGAGAGTCTAGTAACCTTGAAGATGTTATGTATTAAGGGGTGTTCATCGTTTTTTGTTATTGAGTTTTTTGGTTTATTCGGTTCGATCAATTTGGCTAGAAAATCAAATTCGAATTACATATTTTTTATTATTTATTCATTTTATTATATAGGTTTTTATTATTAAGAAAACTTTAAGCCTACAAAATCTTATATTTATCCTAGGAAATAGTTTGAATTTTTTAAATATAAATATATATATTTATCTGTGTTTGTTTTTCGGTTTGGTTTGGTTTTCATTTGCCAAGACGAAAACTGAATATTTAATTTTGTTCGGATTTGATAAATTCATTTTGGTTTCGGTTTTTGGTTTATTCAGGTATTACCCAAACAATTAACACCCTTATTATGCGGCAACAATTTATTCGGATGTTACCCTTAGTCGTATTCGGGAACAGAATCGAATCGAATTAAAACTAAATCAAATTTGTAATCTAATTGAATCGGTAAAATCGAACATAACCAAAATTTGTAATCTAATTTATTCGGTGTGTTTTTTCTTGTTATCGTCACTTCTTCCTAATTATTTTTCTTTTTTACATAAAACAAGTATGTAATCAAACTTCGCTTGTAACGCAAGACAATTAACTGTATAATACATTTGTTTCTACTAAGGGCCTATTTGGTGTGAGGGTTTTAAGTGGTTTGGACTCATTCATTTCCCAAATCATTTGTTTGGTACACATATTTTGGACTGACGCAATGATTTGATACTTTGATGCCTAATATTTCAACCACACTCACACGGGTAGGTTTTTAGAGAATTATGTCATAGCAAGTACAAACTCTTTTTTTCACCCACATGTTTTTTCATTTCTCATTCTTTTTGGTACTTTTTATTTTTAAATTATATGTTTTATTATAATTTATTAATAAAACAAATGTATTTTTAAAATTAATAATTAATTTTCTCTCTCCTCGTTTCTTTCAAACCAAATCAAAATCCGAATCCGAATCTAAACCCACTTACAAACCAAACGGACCCTAAGTTACTTTTCTTTTGCTTCTAAACATTTCAAACATGGTCCCATTACTAAACAATGAGATGTTATCATGACATACATATAGGTGAAATTGCAATAAGAATGCAGTGACCAAGTTAGGGCATCACAAGAGTTTGGAAACATAGAAGAATCAATTGCAATGTATAAAAACATCTAGTAACTAAAAGAAAATGACATACGTCACTACTACAAAATAGTTCTATAGCGACAGATTTTTCCGTCGGAAATCCGTCGGTAACAGGTGTTTCCAACAGATTTCTGACGGAAATAGGCTGTCGGATTTTCCATGGTCGCTAATTTTTATCATCGAAACTCTGTCGGAAACAACTACAGAATTTGCCCGTTGGAAATCCGTCACAATTGTCAGTCGGAAAAGCGTCAGAAGTAATTCCGTTAGAGATCCGTCGGTAAACAGTCACAATTCTATGATAAATAAAAAAAATTCAATAAAGCTCACATTTATTTAAACCAGTATCTAAATAACTAAAAAGAGCTAACAAATAAAATGAGTAACCCAAAACTAAATAAATTCAATACAGATAATTAACATTCAAATCACAAAAGTTGTAGTCAAATCAAAATGAAATCCGACGCATTCAAAACATTCAAGATGAGACTAGAGAATTTAATCCAAAAATTCAAAATGATGACATTAACGAAGGTGGAGGGAGTGAATCTGCTTCAATACGAGTTAATGTCAGTCATCCTTTGTTGCTATTCTCTCTCTCTCTCTCTCTCTCTCTCTCTCTCTCTCTCTCTCTCTCTCTCTCTCTCTCTTGTTCACGAGCATTCGCATCCGATTCTACAAGGATATTACCAGGCTTTGACCATATCATACGTAGACCACCTTAATAGCAAATGGGTTCATGTGGTTGTGTGAATAGTTAATTTCCAGATCACGTTTGAGGACCAGGCAAGGTGCCTGGTGTGATGCAAACTAAGAGTCACGTTTTAAGCAGTAAGTTTTTACATTCAATATTCTTTGCTCTGTTCTTGCAAGACATTAAACATAACTTAAGATAAACCCATGTACAACCAACAATTGACGTCACAGAAAGGCTAGACCAATGGTACAGTTTATCGAACAAACATGCAATGACTCTCCAAATGTGCAGAAAGAAATAATTCTTCTTCTTCCTTTAAAAAAACCAGGCCTTTCAGTTTATTTAATATGAAAATTAGTAGTTTTATGTCATCTCTTCAAAGAGCATATTTTTATCACAAAGTACCAACAACAGATCCAAAGGACAGTGACACTTACGCACTAAGTGCTCCACCTCCCTTTGCATGACCATCCATTTTGGTAACAATTACAGCTCCATCATCAACACTCTGCCTAAATGCTTGAGCTTTACTGCTATCCATGACAAAGATAACAGCGATCTGGTTTGTGCAAGATTACAAACACTAGCCTTTAGTAAATACAGAAAAAAAAGACAATGAGATAGATAGATAAAGTATACCGTCGCTTCAGAAACTTGACGCATCTCTTCAAAAAGAGCTACTTCTTGTTTGTGCCGACCATTTGTATCAACAATGATAAGATCACAATTCTCCTTCCTGAACGTCTCAACACCTTCCACAGCAATTTTCACAGGGTCAGACTCCATATAGCTGTAGGCATGAGATGAGGTTAGCGGCATAGAGGTATCTTATAGTAAGTTGCCAAATGTTAACCAAACAGTCTCGTCGTACTTAGTGGAGGTGGTATACCTGTCTAAATGGCTTATGAGGTGTTATCTAAAATGCCTAAAAACAAGCAAAAGAACACATTGGGAAATTGCATTAAAACACAAAATAAAGAATTGGGGATATACAATTTTTTAGATCATGTGTAGTATACTTGCTCGAAGTATTGGACTTTCGATCCATCCACCATCTCTGTGACACAAAAGCCATCTAACGAAGACCAATTTCATATCCACCTTATCAATAAATTTCCAACCTTATAGTTAGTTATTTCCACAACAGGCCTTAACCTCATCATATATCCTAAAAAACAACTAACATCTAGCCACTTCGCGAACACTATTTTCGCCGTTTCACTTGAACATTTACCTTAGCACCACGACTTTTTATATTAGCTCACACCAAACTATTAGACGATCTCACATCAACTAGTAACAATCAACATTATCTACAAGTAGGTTAGCCAACAAAACTCCACTGGAATAGATGTAAAAATCATTATTAGCTTTAAACCCCATACTGTAACTGATTCTATTCATCCAATCAGTTAAAACTCTTTTTTATCCGATTATATATTCTATAATATAATCAAAATTGATCTAGTTATCTATAATGATTAATTCTAATTATCCAAAACATGTAATTAATTCTAATTTCCTAAACAACAACGAAACAAAAATTAGGGCAAATTATACATTTGAAATTAGGGGAAAATAATTACAGATACATATAAGAGAATCAAAAATAAATCAAACACAATTGAAACCGAAGAATTAAACCTTTATGAAAGTGATCGAAAGAATGGTGATGACGTGGTCAACGACTGACCACCGAGGCGGGAGAATTATGGCGGATGAAGACGTGGCGAATTACGGCGGATGAAATAGTTATCGATGAAGTAGTTATGGCAGATGAATGGTGTTATATTTTTGAAGAAAGAATGAAAATGGGAATTTAATTATCTATTTATATTTATTACTTTTTTGAAGTGCGTGAAAACTTATCTCAATATACAATCATAAATGAGTGTAACTGTGTAAAGTAGGAAACCAGTGACAAGTAAAGTCTTTCTTTAGTTTTCCGTCGAAAGTTCATCGGAAACAATATTTATTTGTGACGGATTTCCGACTAAACATTGAAAACTAACATCTGTTGTTAATCTGATGGAAAAGCGTCGGTAATTAGCGACGGAAAACTGTCCGTCGGAAAATCCGTCGGTGAAAGTCAAATATCTAGTAGTGCGTGATTAGCTCCAAAATCTTTGTATCACTATGTTACCAATAGTTGCATTGAACAACATTCCAAAAGAGGGAATCACATGCAAAAACCTTTGCAATCATCGACCGAAATAAGAATTGGGTTTTGCTTGGGTGGTGCAGTTTGTTTGCCATCTGGAATAGCATAAAGAGCAATCGGTTTTGAAGGTGTGATGAAAGGAACATCACACCTCAGCTCAAGTACGTCTCCATGTTTCTAATTTCTCATAATTGCATCCCCAACTGCTGCAAATTCTGTCTTACTATTTGGGTTCAGCACGTCAACGAATTCCTCATCTTCGTCCAACTGCAACATAAAACAGATAATATAAACTCCTTACAAAAAGAGATACCCATTACAATGCCGAACTCAACTTCTCGTAAACATATACAAAAAAAGAACATATCTTCATCAAGAACTAGAGGATCATTTTCTAGTATGTGTTGGAGTTGACCCACTAACTTTTTGCCCATTTAACAAATATATACTAATCCATATTTATCCATCTGTGCTGAAATTTACATAAACATTAATGATCTGAATATTTAACTAAATCGCTAAGATAATCTAGCATGTTGTGTGCATTGAAATAGACATAGATGGGTGACCTTCAAACCATTTCACGTTTAGCTATAAGAAAGGTTTATTTATGGCGGTAAAAATAAAACACACCCAAATCAGCCCATTCACAAGTGAATCAGTTGAAATTGACAACTCTAGTAAGGACATCTTGATGGCCCAATAGTTGCAAGACACATGTTGACAAATAAGACGATGTTCACAAAGTTCAGAATAAAAATATAATGATGCAATTTAACCGCACACACAATGTTTACTTTCTAAATCATACATAAGTAACGAATGGCCTGGAGTTACAAAATTTCCAACACAAACAGACTAATTTTGACCCATTACCCAACCCACCCATTAAGCCAACAAGCAAAGCTAAATGTTCTTTAGAAATTTTTATACATAATTAGCTATATCAGAAAAAGAAGACCAAACAAACATACCTTCTTTTTCGTGACTAGGTAACCAAACTCGACCAGAGTTAGATGAGTGAGCTCATTAATCTCGGGTAACCACATAAGTTTGAGTTGGGTCGCCTTAACATATCCTTCGAGATGCAGTTTTCCAATATTTCTTTCACATTTTCCATCTTAAACCTTCTGACTCTTCAACGATTACATTGACCCAATCCATTAACGTAACTTCCACATTAGGCGGCTTTTTCTCAGCTATAGCCTTAGCATCAACTTGTTCTATCCATATCTTCTTTGTAAAAGTTGTAGCCTTCTCTCCAGCACCCTCATATTTTTTATGCTTTGGAATCATACGCACAAACGGAGGCTCGGGTACATCATTTAAAGTCAACAAAACACGTCATTCATCAACAATTGCAGTATACCGAGGATAAACGGGATCAATTATTTTCTTGTTGATGTTCCACAGCTTATCCCATTCCTTAAGATTCAGAGTCTTTGATGCCCCCTGTTAGAAAAGCGAATACATACGTAAGATATAGCAATTAAAAACGTAGAGGTGACACTTTCAACCCATTTAATTCGAGTTATGCTTTATCTCTAAGGGGTCAAAAAGGTTTTAATAAATGCAAAGAAAGAAAAAAAAAGTCAAAATTCATCCAAGGTTTATTAATTGTTAAATTAAACTTTTTGCGCAAACAAATTAAATTACTACTAATATTAAAAATGATAGTGCACAATATTTGTAATTGACTAATCATATTTGACACTAACCCACCCACTTTGCCTCCTTTTACCACATTTAAAACGCGCAAAAAGACTTGCAGTAAAATAAGGATAAAAGACAATTCCAAAAATGCACATTAAAGATTGAAGTTGGATATTATATTATCACCTTCCACTTCCAGATTATAGGATACCAACTATGGACATATCAGAATTAAGTATGCGAACATTTAAAGATGTGCTTTCAAATATTTAGGCAGTCTTGGATGAGACGAGACTTCTATCATAACCTACAATATATATAGTAATGCTCTTATAAAATACTTACCTGCTCAAGTATGAATTGTATCAATGCCTCGACTTGTAGACCTCTACGTACAATTCCTTGCACAGTTGGGAAATGGGCATCATCCCATCCATCAACCTTTCCATTCTCCACAAACCAAAGAAGCTTCCGTTTGCTAAGAAGTGTATAAACCAGATTTAACCTATTGAATTCATATATATTAACCTTCCTAAGCCCCATATCCTCTTGAATCCGGAAATACTGAGCATTTCTGTCATGATACTCGCTAGATCAAAGAGCATGTGTAATAACTTCAATAGAATCAACAAAAGGACAGGCAAAATCATATGTTGGATAGATTTTGTACTTTGAACCGATTCTATGATGTGGGATTTGATTGCAACAATAGTATACCGGGTCTCAAAGTGACTTGTTCGGATCTTGCATTTCTAACTTCTCTCTCAAGCAGCATTGTAAACCTCTCTGAGATCCAGCCTTCATCTCATTCCATAAGTTAACGTTTTCCTCAACTGTGTTGTTTCTACATTTAGAATCGATCCCGTCCACTCACTCCTTCTGCATTTGCTCGCTTGGCGTATCGTTAATATAAGCTTTTCCTTCTTTAATCAGCTTTTCAGCCATTTCTATAAGCTGTGGGACGTAGTCAGAACTCAGAAGTAAATGTAACCTTCTCATAAATAATACCCAAAGTCATAATGTCTAATAAAAGGTTGTCCACAAACTCAATACCAACGAGTTAAGCCTTGTTAATTCACTCAAGACAGCACAATGCTCGGATAGAATCATGTTAATACCAACGAGTTAAGCCTTGTTACTTCTTTGACTTCATTAAAAACTTTCCTCCGCTACCCGCAACTGCAGACAACAACAATTTTTAGCATTAATGTTACTGACCAAAAAGATAGTCCAATCAGTACTAGAGGTGGCAAATTCAGCCCATTTAACGGGTCATATGGGTAAACTAAAAAAAACCTTGCAAGAAAATGGGTTAAATGTTCAAAAGTGAATGCCGGTACAAAAGGCACCAAAAGTAAGTCTTAATGCATAAAACCTCCTGGAACATTTTATTTAGAAAACCTATTCTTTTTTAAAATGAATAGTATATTTGTAATTATATAATTGTCCTGCTACATTCTTTTTTCCTTAACCCGTTCAAAACTACCTAATTTACCCGATTATATAACCAGCCCATTTCGGCACCTCTAGCGAATACAAAAATATAGGGCACAACTATTAGAACTTACCAGCAAGATACGACCATAGAGCAATGTTCAATCCTCACCAACAATCATCTCACCCTCAACCGCTGTTGATATCAACCCCATAGGTGAAGGTACTCTCCAACCTCCTGTTCCTCAAGGCAGATGGTCAAGAGAAAAGCACATTGAACTAGTTAACATAATTGGTGAACCTCTGGCGGGCAGAAGTTGGGTCAGAGACTCAGAAACTGCTTCAGCTCATGAATGTCTCTATGTTAACTTTCTCTCTGAAATGAAACCCAAGAAACTAATTAAAGCTCTGGAAGAAGAAGGGTGGATTATTGCAAGGCAAGAAGAGCTGAATCAATTTGGAAAGAACAAGGTCTAGACTTTGGTTCCTAAACCTCATGGTAAAACCATTATTGGGACTAAATGGATCTGGAAAACCATTATTAGGACCAAAATTGGGTTATAACTCGCATTCAGAAAAAGAACAAGTAGGTTTGCAAGATTCCACATCCTCATTGCATCATTATTAAGCTGGTTAGCGACTATATGGCTCACATGCTTTGAACAATCCTGTCTCAGATAAAGATGATGTCATGTTCGCAGTTATAACTATTACATTGTAATATGATATGCAAGGTGTATAAGAATGCAAGTAACTTCACTGACATATCCCTAAAAGAAGATAATTACTTTGGCATTGGTTACCGTAGAATTTACAACTACTGATGTCACTAACACATTTCTAAAAAACAAATCATAATGGAAGTATGGAACAACTTGAGGTCTTCTAGATAACTTTATTACACATCAAGAGCATCCAAAACTATTGACAGTTAAAATTGTATGATGTTTTTGTAATAAAATGGTAATGCGCAATTCTAGCCGTATGCCACACCCATGAAGAGTTGGTATTGAAAAAATAAAACGATGAGTAAACTCACGGCTGCAACATTCAATTAGGCAATAATTGTTAAAAATCATAAATGGATATATCTGTATTCATGTCTATTAATAATATAATGAATGCCCACCGAAGATTAGGATCTGAGAGCGAGTGAGTGCGTCTTCGAGAGAGGAACAAAGAAACAAGAATGTTCGAGACACAGAGGTACTTGTGTGTAAAATGGAGGGAGGGTTTATAAGCTCTTTTGTGTTGCAACGTTGGTCCTTAGGGTATTATTCTATGTGAACTAAAAATAATACCCCTGACGATAATAAAAGTTAACGAAATTTTGGATGGAGTTACGGTCAAAGGACCGTTCAACTCAAAATGGACAACTACAGGGACGATGAGTATAATTTGGGACTTTTATGACGAAAACTGCAATTTCGGGACAACCGTAAAGATGATCTATGTACTTAACTCTTAATAATAAAGAAATAAGCACATACGTACCGCCGAATCACTTATTAACATAAAGCATAAAGTCGCCGAATGCTTTCGTAACTTAAACTGCAGGCTCCACTACACAAGTTGGTTTTAGCATAATTTCACAAGCAAGAAATTGATTGTATAGAATGCTATTTTTTTGTGTTCCACACATGAAGAAAAAACAAAAGATTTTTTTTTCCACCAAAACAGTTGTGTTGCTTTTTTTATACAAATAATGTCCTCAATTGTCAACTGTCTACATTTTTTTTGTTGATCTAATAAAATAGTGCCTTGATTCTATTTGTTGGTTATACTTTAATTAGTTTGTTGTGTCACATACTGATAATTTAATATGATAGTTTGTGATACTTCTTAATATGTGCAATGTGCAATGTAGTTTCACTTAACAGTTAAATATAAAAATTTATCTACAGTTCTTGAATCACTATTTCAAAAAGAATTCTTGCTTCATTACTGTATAGTTTGTTTACGAATATGTCGCCTACAAGCAATTACTTATTCTTCACGTATACGGCTTGATACCTTTTCGTATTAGCCATCTTAAGAAAGAACAAAAAATCAAACCAACTCAACGATTACAAAGAAAAGAAGTAAAATATAAATTTTCAATATGAAGGAACATATATATGTTTCTGGTTCAACCCAACCTTTGAAAACTTTTCCAAACGCTCCCTCACCCACCACCATATCGTCACTAAAGTTCCTAGTCACAACTTTGAGATTATCTAAGCTGAATTTTTTCAGACCACAATCTTCAACTTCTTGGAAACCCGCTCCACTTTTGTTCGGTAGAACTTTTTTAGACAACCATCTTTGTTGTTTTTCTTCTTTCCATGCGACGATCCGTCCTTAACATCTGAAGTCAAATAAACACGTATACATTTTAGATATTGGTTATTTGCATCAAGTATCAACGACTCAACGTGCTTTTTCATTTATCCCGATTTAGTCATTGTATTTTTTTTAGGTTTTGTACATCAGTACATATGAGTCATAAAAAGATGGTTTTGTGTCTTGTTCGAGTCTTTCTGTAGCAAAAAAAAACCTTAAAATCGGGATCATATATATGAGGAACTTTAATTTATATAAAAACTTTAGTGAAAGAAAGTAGAATGGCTAAAACATGGCAATTTGAAAAAGTACATTGGTATTCTATGCAAATAACCCGAAAGCAATAGATGAAAAACTTACCAGGTCTTACAGGGGTTTTTGCAGGCAATATTTTTCGTAACGTTCTTGATAACATCATTATCTTTCCGGTCTTGCTGTATGAACTTGAACTTATTTGTTCACCGTTGTTGTAGCGACTACGTACAAGATACTCCCCTCTTTCTTGCAATGCCAATGCAGCCTCAAGGTCGACTACTACTTCACTCATAGTTGGACGGTCTTTAGGCCGAGTTTGTAAACATTTAACTGCAATTTTTACAAATGCTTTTAAACAATCAGGTATAATTTGGAGTTTCTTCCTTGAGCAAGGGGTTAGACTCGTCATATTCAGGTCAATTATATCGTTTAATGTTCCTTCTTTTATGTTCCGTTTGGCCCATCCCACCAGTCCCCGTTCGTCGAGAGTTGGATCAACAGCAGGCCTCCCACATAATACTTCTAATAGTACAACCCCAAATGAGTAAACATCAGATTTCCTTGTTAATCTACCTGTCATGAAATAATTCGGATCAAGATAGCCAAACGTCCCTTTGACATCGGTGCTCACATGAGTACACGATTGATCAACAGGACCAATTTTCGACAGCCCAAGATCAGATACTTTGGCTGCCATATTCTCATCTAGAAGTATATTCGAGCTTTTAACATCCGTATGTATGATTCTGTCCCAGTATGAAGATAATCCAACGCGTGTGCAGCCCCGATACAGATCTTCAGACGTTCTACCCAAGATAAAGGAGTCGGTATACTCTTTCCATCAACTTTATGCAAACGTTTTGCAAGGTCCCCACCTGAGATATACTCGTATACAACCATCATCTCATTAAACTCACTACAATATCCTATTAAAGAGACCAAGTGACCATGTCGAACCCTGGAAAGCATCTTGACTTCTGTCCAAAATTCACTGGCTCCTTGTCTAGATAGACAATCCAACCGTTTGATTGCGACGGTTGTTCTTGTTCCACCATCATCAATAAAACCTTTATACACTTTACCAAATCCACCTTTTCCTATGATTGTTTTCGGATCAAAGTTATTTGTTGCTAACTGAATCTCGGCTAGGCTAAAGCGGCGGCATGGATGTTCTGATGAGAAAGGCATTGATTTTTCGTGAAGTTTTCTTAGCTTATACACGACTATATCGAGTATGATCAAGACAAATATCACTAAATTTGACAACCTTGGAGTCCAAGAAACATCGATGCGCACTCGTTTAAAATCATTATCACAGCAAGAAGAACAATCACTATTGCTAGTGGATATAGTCCAAAGTAAACTATGTACTAACAACATCAAAAAAGAAACCATGATCGATCATAAAGATTGCACTTCGACTTCAGACTAATAATGTATTGTTTGTGTTTTTCCTCATGCAGTTGATTTTATAGGAGATATACGTACTTAAAGCCCATCTATCATATACCATAAAATTAACCTTCCTAATTATAGGAATTATTATACCATAATTAAACGTGGTCATCTATTATTATAAAAGATTGAGTCCTTTAATTTATTGTGGAGGTATCCATTATGAGGGGTGCAAGACAAATCTATTATTATAAAAGATTGAGTCCCTTAATTTATTGTGGAGTTATCCATTATGAGGGGTGCAAGACAAATAGCAATATGTACACAACCCTCATGCAATAGCCATTAATGTATCAAATTGATTTTATCTTTTTTATAAGAACCATTAATGTATCCAATTTATTTTACACGGCAATGCAAGCAGTGGGTAAGTCCCATTATGTACGAAAACGTATTAAAAAGGACGACAAATTATGAAAACAAATAAAACCGAATGAAAACGTCCGAAAACGGATAAAAAAACAAAAACGTACAAATACAAATAAAAACGAATAAAAACGTATTTATAGTTTAATACTAAACATATGTTAAATGGAACGGCATCCCAACATCACTGACTCATGACTACTTTTTACAACTAATACAACCACAACACCAAAACTCTAATGACCAACAAGACTAAGCCAAAAACGCCAACAACAATTACACACAACCCATCTGAAACACATTAGATATAATCCGTGTGCATCGCACGGGTCTGCATGCCTCGTGTTACAAGTATTTGAAAGTCCAAAGTCGGTTTCTTTTTCTATGTAAAATTTGGCCCGAATATTAGCCTTAAGCCCTTAAGTGAGTTTATGTGATCACTAACGTTTGTGTGCGGGCTAAGAGTCTAAGTAACCTGAAGAAGTTATGATATTTCAACGGTGTTCATCATTTTTTGTTATTGGGTTTTTCGTTTCTCGGTTCGATCAATATTGGCTAGAAAATCAAATTTCGAAATAACATAGATTTTTATATTTATTCATTTTATTCCTAAAGGTTTTTATTATTAAGAAAACTTTTAATAGCCTACAAAATCTATATTTAATACTAGAAATAGTTTGAATTTTTTAAATATAACAATATATATTTAATCTGTATTTGTTTTTCCGGTTAGAATACGGTTTCATTTGGCAAGACGAAAACTTGAATATTAATTTGGTTCGGATTTTGACAACATTCAGTTTTCGGTTTCGTTTTTGGTTTATTCGCGATTACCGTAACAATCAACACGCTTATATATGAGGCAACATATAGTTCGGATGTTATTCCCCCTTATTCCGTAATTCGTAAAAAATCGATTCGTTTTTTTAGGTAGATTGGTGTTTGAGTGGGTTGAGGGTTTTTGAGTTAAGTTAAATTAGTTGGTTGATTTGGGAGGAGGTGTGTTTTGTAAGTGTTAGAGGAAAGTATTCTGTTTGATTTTTAGTTTTTTAGTAAAACAATGTAAGTAAATATATTAGAGTGTAATGCATGAATAGTAAATGGATAATAATACTTTTGTGGCTACATGGGCCTGTTTGGTGTGAGGGTTTTAAGTGGTTTGGACTCATTCATTTCCCAAATCATTTGTTTGGTACACATATTTTGGACTGACGCAATAATTTGATACTTTGATGCCTAATATTTCAACCACACTCACACGGGTAGGTTTTTAGAGAATTATGTCTGAGCAAGTACAAACTCTTCTTTTCAACCACATGTTTTTTCATTTCTCATTCTTTTTGGTACTTTTTATTTTTAAATTATATGTTTTATTATAATTTATTAATAAAACAAATGTATTTTTAAAATTAATAATTAATTTTCTCTCTCCTCGTTTCTTTCAAACCAAATCAAAATCCGAATCCGAATCTAAACCCACTTACAAACCAAACGGACCCTAAGTTACTTTTCTTTTGCTTCTAAACATTTCTAACATGGTCCCATTACTAAACAATGAGATGTTATCATGACATACATATAGGTAAAATTGCAATAAGAATGCAGTGACCAAGTTAGGGCATCACAAGAGTTTGGAAACATAGAAGAATCAATTGCAATGTATAAAAACATCTAGTAACTAAAAGAAAATGACATACGTCACTACTACAAAATAGTTCTATAGCGACAGATTTTTCCGTCGGAAATCCGTCGGTAACAGGTGTTTCCAACAGATTTCTGACGGAAATAGGCTGTCGGATTTTCCATGGTCGCTAATTTTTATCATCGAAACTCTGTCGGAAACAACTACAGAATTTGCCCGTTGGAAATCCGTCACAATTGTCAGTCGGAAAAGCGTCAGAAGTAATTCCGTTAGAGATCCGTCGGTAAACAGTCACAATTCTATGATAAATAAAAAAAATTCAATAAAGCTCACATTTATTTAAACCAGTATCTAAATAACTAAAAAGAGCTAACAAATAAAATGAGTAACCCAAAACTAAATAAATTCAATACAGATAATTAACATTCAAATCACAAAAGTTGTAGTCAAATCAAAATGAAATCCGACGCATTCAAAACATTCAAGATGAGACTAGAGAATTTAATCCAAAAATTCAAAATGATGACATTAACGAAGGTGGAGGGAGTGAATCTGCTTCAATACGAGTTAATGTCAGTCATCCTTTGTTGCTATTCTCTCTCTCTCTCTCTCTCTCTCTCTCTCTCTCTCTCACGAGCATTCGCATCTGATTCTACACCACTGGTATTGGAATTATTTCTCTTGGTTCTATGTTTGAACTATTGTATCTACAACAATCCTCCAAAAGCATCATTCTGTGAGGAATTTGAGTTACAACACATGTAGTGGGTCATGACAGAAGTGGGTCTATTTAAAACCATTAAACCAAAATAACTAGAGAGTTCTTCAAAACACACTCATCCAATATTTTCAACTCTTTTTTTCAGCTTATAAACCGAGACTGTGTTACAGCATTTAAGACATATGTTCAACTGCATAATAAGTTTTATAGCATATATGAAATATCCGATATCAGGTTACTCACACTTCATAATAAATTGGCATTAATTTACTCTAAACAAAGAATTTCTTCTGATTCAGTTCTTCACATCAAGTTTTAGAAAAGTAAGAGACAAATAACTAGAACTTAATTATATATTCCCCGTAAAAGGAGCTTTACGAGATATTGTGAATAATCTCTTGATTAAACAAATTTCAAGTTTTTTAATTAGATCCTACAAACGAAAACCATACCTTCAAAAAATGAATCTCGCACAGAAAATATTAGGAGGAATTGATGTTTTTCTGATAGTGGTTTTGACTTTGCAAAATCGCCCTTTTTCAAGTGTTTTGCAAATTTTGCATCTCCTTTGAAATTAACTTCACCATGCTTACCAACTAGTGATGCATCAACATCAATCTGAAATGTAATCAAAACACAGTATAAGGATGAACAAAGAGTAATATGGAAAAAAATTATTTAGCGCTATTAAATCTAACAGAATATAACCTGCTCTGCCCACTTCTCAACACCAAGGATATTACCAGGCTTTGACCATATCATACGTAGACCACCTTAATAGCAAATGGGTTCATGTGGTTGTGTGAATAGTTAATTTCCAGATCACGTTTGAGGACCAGGCAAGGTGCCTGGTGTGATGCAAACTAAGAGTCACGTTTTAAGCAGTAAGTTTTTACATTCAATATTCTTTGCTCTGTTCTTGCAAGACATTAAACATAACTTAAGATAAACCCATGTACAACCAACAATTGACGTCACAGAAAGGCTAGACCAATGGTACAGTTTATCGAACAAACATGCAATGACTCTCCAAATGTGCAGAAAGAAATAATTCTTCTTCTTCCTTTAAAAAAACCAGGCCTTTCAGTTTATTTAATATGAAAATTAGTAGTTTTATGTCATCTCTTCAAAGAGCATATTTTTATCACAAAGTACCAACAACAGATCCATGGGTTATTGTAAGAAAAGAAGAGCTGAATTAATTTGAAAAGAACAAGGTCTAGACTTTGGTTCCTAAACCTCGTGGTAAAACCATTATTGGGACCAAATGGATATGGAAAACCTTTATTGGGACCAAAACTGGGTTATAACTCGCATTTAGAAAAAGAACCAGTGGGTTTGCAAGATTCCACATCCTCATTGCATCATAATTAAGCTGGTTAGCGACTATGTGGCTCACCTGCTTTGAACAATCCTGTCTCAGAGAAAGATGATGTCATGTTCGCAGTTATAACTATTACATTGTAATATGATATGCAAGGTTTATAAGAATGCAAGTAACTTCACTGACATATCCCTAAAAGAAGATAATTACTTTGGCATTGGTTACCGTAGAATTTACAACTACTGATGTCACTAACACATTTTTTAAAAACAAATCATAATGGAAGTATGGAACAACTTGAGGTCTTCTAGATACTTTCATACACATCAAGAGTATCCAAAACTATTGACAGTTAAAATTGTATGACGATTTTGTAATAAAATGGTAATGCGTAATTCTAGCCGTATGCCACACCCATGAAGAGTTGGTATTGAAAAATAACACGGTGAGTAAACTCACGGCTGCAACATTCAATAAGACAACAATCGTTAAAAATCATATATGGATATATCCGTATTCATGTCTATTAATAATATAATGAATGCCAACAGAAGATTAGGATCTCAGAGCGAGTGAGTGATGTCTTCGAGAGAGGAACAGAGAAACAAGAATGGTCGAGACACAGAGGTACTTGTGTGTAAAATGGCGGGAGGGTTTATAAGCTCTTTTGTGTTGCAACGTTGCTCCTTAGGGTATTATTCTATGTGAATTGACAATAATACCCCAGAAGATAATAAAAGTTAATGAAATTTTGGATGGAGTTACGGCCAAAGAGCCGTTCAACTCGAAATGAACAACTACAGGGATGATCAGTGTAATTTCGGGACTTTTATGATGAAAACTGCCATTTTGGGACAACCATAAAGACGATATATGTACTTCTTGTTTGTGCCGGCCACTTGTATCAACAATGATAAGATCACAATTCTCCTTCCTGAACGTCTCAACACCTTCCACAGCAATTTTCACAGGGTCAGACTCCATATAGCTGTAGGCATGAGATGAGGTTAGCGGCATAGAGGTATCTTATAGTAAGTTGCCAAATGTTAACCAAACACTCTCGTCGTACTTAGTGGAGGTGGTATACCTGTCTAAATGGCTTATGAGGTGTTATCTAAAATGCCTAAAAACAAGCAAAAGAACACATTGGGAAATTGCATTAAAACACAAAATAAAGAATTGGGGATATACAATTTTTTAGATCATGTGTAGTATACTTGCTCGAAGTATTGGACTTTCGGTCCATCCACCATCTCTGTGACACAAAAGCCATCTAACGAAGACCAATTTCATATCCACCTTATCAATAAATTTCCAACCTTATAGTTAGTTATTTCCACAACAGGCCTTAACCTCATCATATATCCTAAAAAATAACTAACATCTAACCGCTTTCGCGAACACTATTTTTGCCGTTTCACTTGAACATTTACCTTAGCAACACAAATTTTTATATTAGCTCACACCAAAGCTATTAGATGATCTCACATCAACTAGTAACAATCAACATCTACAAGTAGGTTAGCCAACAAAACTCCACTGGAATAGATGTAAACAAGTCATTTTTAGCTTTAACATACTGTAAATGATTCTATTCATCCAATCACATGCAAAAACCTTTGCAATCATTGACCGAAATGAGAATTGGGTTTTGCTTGGGTGCTGCAGTTTGTTTGCCATCTGGAATAGCATAAAGAGAAATATGTTTTGAAGGTGTGATGAAAGGAACATCACACCTGAGCTCAAGTATGTCTCCATGTTTCTAATTTCTCATAATTGCATCCCCAACTGCTGCAAATTCTTTCTTACTATTGGGTTCAGCACGCCAACGAATTCCTCATCTTCGTCCAACTGCAACATAAAACAGATAATATAAACTCCTTACAAAAAGAGATACCCATTACAATGCCAAACTCAACTTCTCGTAAACGTATACAAAAAAAGAACATATCTTCATCAAGAACTAGAGGATCATTTTCTAGTATGTGTTGGAGTTGACCCACTAACTTTTTGCCCATTTAACAAATATATACTAATCCATATTTATCCATCTATGTTGAAATTTATATAAACATTAATGATCTGAATATTTAACTAAATCTCTAAGATAATCTAGCATGTTGTGTGCATTGTAATGGACATAGATGGGTGACCTTCAAACCATTTCACGTTTAGCTATAAGAAAGGTTTATTTATGGTGGTAAAAATAAAACAAACCCAAATTAGCCCATTCACAAGTGAATCAGTTGAAATTGACAACTCTAGTATGGACATCTTGATGGCCCAATAGTTGCAAGACACATGTTGACAAATAAGACGATGTTCACAAAGTTCAGAATAAAAATATAATGATGCAATTTAACCGCACACACAATGTTTACTTTCTAAATCATACATAAGTAACGAATGGCCTGGAGTTACAAAATTTCCAACACAAACAGACTAATTTTGACCCATTACCCAACCCACCCATTAAGCCAACAAGCAAAGCTAAATGTTCTTTAGAAATTTTTATACATAATTAGCTATATCAGAAAAAGAAGACCAAACAAACATACCTTCTTTTTCGTGACTAGGTAACCAAACTCCACCAGAGTTAGATGAGTGAGCTCATTAATCTCGGGTAACCACATAAGTTTGAGTTGGGTCGCCTTAACATATCCTTCGAGATGCAGTTTTCCAGATAATTCTGTCACATTTCCATCTGAATCCTTCTTGATCTCTTCAACGATTGCATTGACCCAATCCATTAACGTAACTTCCACATTAGGCGGCTTTTTCTCAGCTATAGCCTTAGCATCAGCTTGTTCTATCCATATCTTCTTTGTAAAAGTTGTAGCCTTCTCTCCAGCACCCTCATATTTTTTATGCTTTGGAATCATACGCACAAACGGAGGCTCGGGTACATCGTTTAAAGTCAACAAAACGCGTCATTCATCAACAATTGCAGTATACCGAGGACAAACGGGATCAATTATTTTCTTGTTGATGTTCCACAGCTTATCCCATTCCTTAAGATTCAGAGTCTTTGATGCCCCCTGTTAGAAAAGCGAATACATAAGTAAGATCTAGCAATTAAAAACGTAGAGGTGACACTTTCAACCCATTTAATTCGAGTTATGCTTTATCTCTAAGGGGTCAAAAAGGTTTTAATAAATGCAAAGAAAGAAAAAAAAAGTCAAAATTCATCCAAGGTTTATTAATTGTTAAATTAAACTTTTTGCGCAAACAAATTAAATTACTACTAATATTAAAAATGATAGTGCACAATATTTGTAATTGACTAATCATATTTGACACTAACCCACCCACTTTGCCTCCTTTTACCACATTTAAAACGCGCAAAAAGACTTGCAGTAAAATAAGGATAAAAGACAATTCCAAAAATGCACATTAAAGATTGAAGTTGGATATTATATTATCACCTTCCACTTCCAGATTATAGGATACCAACTATGGACATATCAGAATGAAGTATGCGAACATTTAAAGATGTGCTTTCAAATATTTAGGCAGTCTTGGATGAGACGAGACTTCTATCATAACCTACAATATATATAGTAATGCTCTTATAAAATACTTACCTGCTCAAGTATGAATTGTATCAATGCCTCGACTTGTAGACCTATGCGTACAATTCCTTGCACAGTTGGGAAATGGGCATCATCCCATCCATCAACCTTTCCATTCTCCACAAACCAAAGAAGCTTCCGTTTGCTAAGAAGTGTATAAACCAGATTTAACCTACTGAATTCATATATATTAACCTTCCTAAGCCCCATATCCTCTTGAATCCGGAAATACTGAGCATTTCTGTCATGATACTCGCTAGATCAAAGAGCATGTGTAATAACTTCAATAGAATCAACAAAAGGACAGGCAAAATCATATGTTGGATAGATTTTGTACTTTGAACCGATTCTATGATGTGGGATTTGATTTCAACAATAGTATACTGGGTCTTGAAGTGACTTGTTCGGATCTTGCATTTCTAACTTCTCTCTCAAGCAGCATTGTAAACCTCTCTGAGATCCAGCCTTCATCTCATTCCATAAGTTAACGTTTTCCTCAACTGTGTTGTTTCTACATTTAGAATCGATCCCGTCCACTCACTCCTTCTGCATTTGCTCGCTTGGCGTATCGTTAATATAAGCTTTTCCTTCTTTAATCAGCTTTTCAGCCATTTCCATAAGCTGTGGGACGTAGTCAGAACTCATAAGTAAATGTAACCTTCTTGTAAATAATACCCAAAGTCATAATGTCTATTAAAAGTCTGTCCACAAACTCAATACTCTCAGCTGGATTTGTATCATCAGAACGGATGATTACTTTCCCGTTGTACTTTTGAGCTAAGTATTGGTTCATTAAAGCAGCCTTCGCATGCCCGATATGCAGGAAACCGCTTTGTTCGGGTGCAAATCTTAAGCAAACTTTTCCCATCTCTGCAGATCCACTTCAGGTCGGTTACTGGCTCTCATAAATTCTTTAGATCCTTGTTTACCATTTTCATTTGACTTTGATGGTACGGGCTTTCGTGAGTCCTTTTTCTTTGTATATGCTCATGTCAATTCACTCAAGACAGCACAATGCTCTGATAGAATCATGTTAATACCAACGAGTTAAGCTTTGGTACTTCTTTGACTTCATTAAACTTTCCCATTGCTTACCCGCAACTGCAGACAACAACAATTTTTAGCATTAATGTTACTGACAAAAAAGATAGTCCAATTAGTACTAGAGGTGGCAAATTCAGCCCATTTAACGGGTCATATGGGTAAACTAAAAAAAACCTTGCAAGAAAATGGGTTAAATGTTCAAAAGTGAATGCCGGTACAAAAGGCACCAAAAGTAAGTCTTAATGCATAAAACCTCCTAGAACATTTTATTTAGAAAACCTATTCTTTTTAAAATGAATAGTATATTTTGTAATTATATAATTGTCCCGCTACATTCTTTTTTCCATAACCCGTTCAAAACTACCTAATTTACCCGATTATATAACCAGCCTATTTCGGCACCTCTAGCGAATACAAAAATATGGGGCACAACTATTAGAACTTACCAGCAAGATACGATCATAGAGCAATGTTCAATCCTCACCAACAATCATCTCACCCTCAACCGCTGTTGATATCAACCCCATAGGTGAAGGTGTTCTCCAACCTCCTGTTCCTCAAGGCAGATGGTCAAGAGAAAAGCACATTGAACTAGTTAACATAATTGGTGAACCTCTGGCGGGTAGAAGTTGGGTCAGAGACTCAGAAACTGCTTTAGCTCATGAATGTCTCTATGTTAACTTTCTCTCTGAAATGAAACCCAAGACACTAATTAAAGCTCTGGAAGAAGAAGGGTGGATTATTGCAAGGCAAGAAGAGCTGAATCAATTTGGAAAGAACAAGGTATAGACTTTGGTTCCTAAACCTCATGGTAAAACCATTATTGGGACTAAATGGATCTGGAAAAGCATTATTAGGACCAAAATTAGGTTATAACTCGCATTTAGAAAAAGAACAAGTGGGTTTGCAAGATTCCACATCCTCATTGCATCATTATTAAGCTGGTTAGCGACTATATGGCTCATTGCAAGATGATGTCATGTTCGCAGTTATAACTATTACATTGTAATATGATATGCAAGGTGTATAAGAATGCAAGTAACTTCACTGACATATCCCTAAAAGAAGATAATTACTTTGGCATTGGTTACCGTAGAATTTACAACTACTGATGTCACTAACACATTTCTAAAAAAAAAATCATAATGGAAGTATGGAACTACTTGAGGTCTTCTAGATATCTTTATTACACATCAAGAGCATCCAAAACTATTGACAGTTAAAATTGTATGACGTTTTTGTAATAAAGTGGTAATGCGCAATTCTAGTGGTATGCCACACCCATGAAGAGGTGGTATTGAAAAAATAACACGGTGAGTAAACTCACGGCTGCAACATTCAATAAGACAACAATCGTTAAAAATCATATATGGATATATCCATATTCATGTCTATTAATAATATAATGAATGCCCACAGAATATTAGGATCTCAAAGCGAGTGAGTGGCATCTTCGAGAGAGGAACAGAGAAACAAGAATGATCGAGACACAGAGGCACTTGTGTGTAAAATGGCGGGAGGGTTTTTAAGCTCTTTTGTGTTGCAACGTTGGTCCTTAGGGTATTATTCTATGTGAACTGACAAGAATACCCCTGACGATAATAAAAGTTAACAAAATTTTGGATGGAGTTACGGTCAAAGGACCGTTCAACTCGAAATGGACAACTAGAGGGACGATCAGTGTAATTTCGGGACTTTTATGA
>BQNB010028265.1:5097-19875 GCA_026074375.1 Tanacetum coccineum | reverse complement strand
ATAAGTTTTCACAAAAAGTTTCTTTTATAAAAAATGTTCCTTAAAAGCTGTTTTATAACTTTGCTTTTTAAAGTTTTTGCAAAAAAATAAAAAGGGAAGAGGGGAAATCCAGGGTGAGCAAGGCTCGAACCCTGGACCTCTACCCTCCTCAACCTTTATAGCAACACAACACCACACACACTCACCACTGAGCCCTTGGGACTTTTACGTCCAAGGGTGCATCTTTAATCCTTTTAAGCCCTTTTTGAATTTTTTTTCCTATAAGCACTCCGAGTGCTGTTTAGGCTTATTTAGGCTTATTCGTTTAGCTTATTTTTTAGCCCTTATTTTTCCTGCAATCTTTGCTCCCTTAGCTACTTTTATAATTTTTTCTAGAATTTTTTAAGTAAGTTTAGTACTTTTAATCATTTATTTTCATTAAAAACTTTAAAAAGTCATAAAAATAATCAAAAAAATAATTTTCTTTTTCTAAAAATTTTCTTTTGTCATTTAGGAATTATAAAAACTAAATTTTCTTCCGTAGGGTTAATATTTTGAAAATTCACTTTTTAAAGAACGGGATTCGATCCCCGTTCTTGTTTTCTTCATTATTAAGCTTTAACCACTCTCGGTTTAAAATTTCCTTAGCATTTTATTTTTAAATAATCATTTAGGATTAGGAAAAGTTTAGAAAAGCATTTAGGATTTAATTTTAGTATTCTTACTTATTTGTCGTGTTTACTTTATTTCTATTATCGTTTTTCATAGTTAACTTTAATTGTGTTTTTATTTGCTCACTATTAGGAATTTAGAAATCAATCATATTCAAACCAATTCAAGTCATTATCCAAATTACAAACGAAGTCTTAATTTCATAAATCTTTGGAAAAACGACCCGGTAATCACTTAACGGTTTCTTACGTATTATAATTTCGTGAGATTTTTCTTACTACCTTTGTCCTCAAGGGTAATTTTAGAATTTTCTTTACTTTATATTAATATACGTATATTAAAACAATACACACCAGGGACTAGCCATTTAGAAATTTAGTCTGTGATTAATTTGTCGGAGTCAAGGGAACACGCACCTGGCATGATGAGGAAGTTGCCCATGTTTACTTAACTGATTCATCAAGGAATATATGTTTTCTTTGTCTTATCAGCGCAGGTGTTCGCCAACGAAGAAAGTCACATAAGGGTCGAAGAAAGAGCTGTAGGACCCGTAACGTGGTACCTTTCAAATTGGTTTTTATATTAACTATTCTTAGGGGCTGTTTAGATTGCTTATATAAATGCTTATATGAAGATTGCTTATTAGAATAGCTACTATGACATAATAGGTACTTTTTTCTTCATTTCCTATCTTATTGCTTAACTAAAACACTAAAAATTTACAGTGTATGAATTGCAAAGTAGTACGTCAGTAAGAAATTTAGTACTATCTGTATTGAAATTAGAAATCGTGTCACGGGAATTGAGTCACTTGATTCACAAGTGGAATTAGCTTATTTGACTAATAAAAGAGTAAAACTACTACTGTTTTGTATCCATTATCTATCTTCTGTGTAGAGGATAGAGCAATCTTCTGTTGTGACTGACGGACCAATTCATTCAGCAAGTAGCCCTGTTGCCAACCACCAGCGTTTCATTGCCACTGGGATTCGTGTGGCTCTTACTTCTGGTTCCACCCAAGAGCCCGAAAAGAGCCAACATGATCATCCACCAGATGTAGTGCCACAGGTTGTTGCCGTGAAAACACCAATGCAGCAAATATCTTGATACAATTCACCATAAAAGGCTGTTGATGATCTCTTACAATTTTCAGATTTTGAATCCTGTGATAAGGTATATTACCCGTCTCTTCTTTTCTAATAAAACAATTAGCACTTCGTATACAATTATTTAAACTGTTAAAGTGCTCTATAATGGATTAATTTATAAGTAAACAAGTTAAAAAAAATCCGCCTTTAAACGTGACCTTTTGGTGTGCATAAAGAACAACTCGAATTTGGAGAGCTGGAGTGGTTAACCGACTATGGTGTATTTGGTGATTAAGCTACTGCTGAAGTTCCTCAACTTCCAGCTTCACAACTCATCAACATCATCGCTTCTTATAGACAATAAAGGTTTTACGTCCCACATAACAAGAAACCAAGATAATTATCTTTTTTTTGTATCCATCTTCTGCTATATTTTTTAAGTGCTTCTTCGACATATAACAGATTGTGATAAAGTCTGAGTTTTTGAAGCCCATTTTTGGTATGCCAAGCACCTTGAAGGCATACTCCTAATGGAAGAATTAAGTAAAATTGGTGTTGTAAAGGTGGTCGAGTCAAAACTTTCATACCTAGTGGTATTGAAATCATTTGGCATTGTATAGATTCTTGTGTGTTTCCTTGTTATTACGTTGCAGGATATAACGGAAAATTTTAGAATACGAAGATCATGGAATGAGTGATTGAATAGGAGGTATAGTGTTTCTAGGTACAAAGGTTTGAGAAAATCGGATAGTAAAAGAATTATAGTAATCCCGAATAAAGATATGAGTCATCATATGATAGGATATAAGATAGACAAATACAAAATTGGTATCATGAAACAACGAGGTATAATGGAATCACCACTGTATAAATAACTTGTCTATATAATTTACATAGCAAATTTTGACAACTGTCATTATTCATACATCTAGTGGTTGGATTCTAGAAAACTCCAATCTGGTGGTTCTTCCTTGTTGTTTTTGAGTTTTGTGTTGCTTACAGCTTCCTAGAATCTTATCAGAGGGATAGTCTGGTGATGATGTAGTTGACCTAACCGGTGATGAAGATCCTACTAATGAAGATGGAGATATAGGTGTTTCAGTGTCTTTTGGTGATGAAATCTTTTTAGAAGGAAAGAAATCTCAAGAATCAAACATTGGTGATAGTGATAATACTAGAGATGGTGGTAAAACAGCTGGTAGAGCAATAATAACTTGGGGTGGTGGAATAGCATCATTTATATCAGAATCAGAGGGAACGATAGTAGAGTGAGGGGATGAAGTAACAACCCAGTAGTAAATAACATAAGTTACTTATATAATAGTATAATAGTTATGTATTTTTACATTACTATTCAGAAAATTGTGGCATCTTCACAATTCATGGCATTTTGTAGTAGGCACAGAGAATTGATGCAAAAGAAAGTGTTATAGTTAAGGTTTTACTCTTGTTCTCTATAACCGTGGGTCTGATACCAATCTGTAACACCCCATTTGTACTATAGCAGCGGAAGCTAATCTGGGGTATTACTTCATGAATCACAGACCACAAATCATAGAAAAACGACTCCAAAAGAGAGTTTTAAAAAGATCCGTTATCTTCATTTAAAATCGGAGTTTTTCAAAGGCAGTCCCAAAATCTAAAACATCAAATGAATGATAACAGGTTTTAGCCATCTTTAAGTCCATGCCACTCCATGCCATAAGTTGCTTAATTACCTGGGATAAACATGCATAAAAAGGGTCAACACAAAGGTTGAGTGAAATTCATAGGTTTGAAATGTAATAGTTGAATACAAGTTATCATAATGGAAATATTTTCATTGCAGGGACAATTATCATAGAGAACATTATTATTATGGAGAACAGTATTATCATGGGGAACAGTATTATTCTGGGAGGCGAAGGATTATCATTGGAGAATCAAGTATTATTACTTCTTAACTCTGAACCAATATTTTAACTTAATAGAACCGAGAACCTTTACCAGAAGATATACTAGGAGTCACTATCCAAAGAGCTATTAAAGAGATATTGGGAGATACTACCCAAAGAGATATTGAAAAGATATTGGGAGATACTACCCAAAGAGATATTGAAGAGATATTGGGAGATATACCAAAGGATATTGAAGAGATAGCTGGAGATATACCCAAAGAGATATTTTGAAGAGATATGGGAGATACTCCCAAGAGATATTATCCATGTATTTAGGCATAAATATATCAGGATAGCATTAAAGTTGAGAAACACTTGATTAATGTTTATACATTGTATTACAGGTTTATAAAGTATTTAAAAGATTGAAATGTGAGGTTATCAACTCATTAAGTCTTTGAAAAGTAATCACATTGTTATAAGATAAACGAGTATGTAAAAGAGTTTGTAAACAAGCATGTATCCCCTTCGCGGGTTTATGAAACATGTAAATAAGTAAAGGCGATGTTATCTTCACCTTAACAGTATAGGGAAATTTGATTGATAGCAAAGGTATATGAAATGAATGTAACGGCTTCGTCACACGCAACCCGGGGTAATATGTCAAGTCTTAGTTTGATTGTTATGTTTTCAAAACTTTATAAAGTATAATGTATATCTTTGATTGAATTATTATGGAGTATTGTATCACCGTTCGGGCCATCATAATTCAGAGGTCATTCAGTAAACGTTTGAGGAGCTAGGGCACTTTAAATCGTAAACCCAACAACTCAGTCAGAACGTAATACCAAGATGAAACCCCTTAATATGAAGCTCCCTAGTATTGTGATACGATATAGATTCGGGATAGGATTTTTAAAAGCACATCGATGATGAATTATATAATGGTTATAACATAATTGGTTTTAAGCGTTTTGTTCAATAACTGGAAATGATAAGCACGTCAAGCGTTAATTAAAGTTATGTCTTGTAAAGTTTTGAATATATTTTTACACTTTTCCAAAATGTTACATTTTAGACCCTTAAGAATGAAAAATGGCAAAATATACCCTTGGAGTTTTCACTTTTACAAGTTTGGTCCTTCTAGTTTAAAAGATATACAAAGTAAACCTTGTACTTTGGAAAGTGACATAATAGACCCCTATAGTTATAACTTTGATAAAATGACATGTTCAGACCTTTTAGTTATAAGTTTTAGAAAGTTACGATATATACCCCTTGCATGGAATACTTTTGCAAAACAAGTCCAAAACGCCATGCAAGCTTATTTTAAGATTCCAAATGATATTTACAGGTGATAGCTTATTAATATAAGCTAAAATATGAAGGTTTAACATAACGAAAGTTCAGATTAACGATTCGTTAAGCCAGAATTTAAAACGGGTCGAATTAGGGTTTTAAAACAAAAACGCGTAGGTTTTTAATTCAAATTCTTTCAAGACTTAACAAAGTACTTATTATAATGTTAGATAAGCTTATTAGGATAGATTATAACAATAGTTTACAAGTTTAGCTTATAGATTAAGCAAAAACATGAAATTAGGGTTTCATAAGCTCGGTTTAGATCAAAAAGGTAAAACACATATGTTTTGTGTCAAAGCTTTTAACATAGTTAGGCATGTCATATGGACATTATAAGGTATGAAATGGGTATATGCGCTTATGGAACCTGGGTTTTCAGCTTATAGCTTGGGAAACGAGGTCGAAATTGAGACTATTTAGCTTCGTACGCCTAAATAAACAACTCCGGGATTCTTTCTTGGGTTCCTTTGCTTGAATTTAGGATTCTTGGGGAATTATATTAGATCTTATATTTCGTATATGGGAGTATTTGAAACTCATTTGTGTGTAAGAGAAAAGGTTGTGGGGATGGTTTGAAATGGAAGGGTTTTACCCCTATTTATATGATCGAATGACCCTTAAGGACCAAGGAAACTTAATGGCCAAGTCTTGGACATGTCTAGCAGCTAGGAGATGATGAGGAGAGGCTATAACATGAGTTATTAAAGCTATAAAGTAGCATGGAGGTGTTGGAAGGTTTATAAGGGGTGTTTGTGTGCCATGACTTGAAATGAGTCACCAAAGGGTGATGTGGCCTTTCTTGGAGGCCAAGGAGATGATGTAAGTGCTTGTAAGCAGCTTGTGGGTGAAGGAGGTGCATCATGGAGGTGCTTGGATGCAAAGTTGAGTTTTAAAATGGGTCAAAAAGAAAGAAATGGTGTCGCGGGTTCAATAGAGCACAAATAGGGTTTTTAAGCTTCAATTTTGTGTGCATTTGATTAGTGATGATAGATTAAGGGTTATAAGGCTTGTATTAAGAGTTTATAACAGTATTCGATTAGTGGTTCGAGTTCAAAATGGGTAAAAATAGCAAAATGGGTCGCGGGTTGGAATTTGGGTTCGTTTAGGGTTTCTATGATTCAATTCGCGTATAATGGTGTTAAAATGATAGAATAGGATTTGTAATGTTGTAAATTATGTATTTACAACTTGTTTGAGTAATGTTTGAAGTTTAAAACGGACACAAATCGAGAAACGAGTCACGGTTTAGTATTTAACTCGGGTTAGGGTTTCTTAGTTTGAATTAGGGTTTTGAGTTTAAAAATGAGTCTAAGTGATTGAAATGGAGGAAAATGTTGTTTAAAAGTTAAGCATTGCTTTCTTATACATTGTACTTAATAGTTTGTACAAGATTTGTTAGGAAAACGAAGGTAAAATGGGTATTTTAGATGTCGTGCATTAATGATTTATACATTATGCTTTAAAGGACTTATACCTTATTTTGAAAGGAAAGTATATTCAAATGAGATGTTATATTACTTGTACATGAGTTTTAGTAGCTTGTACATTCACTTTAGATGTTAACTTTTCATGGAATTAGGGTTTAGAGGTATACGATAACGGTTTAAAGCCCGTCTTGATATAACGTTGCAAATGGTACATTATATGAGTAATGTACTTTGTAAAAATGATATTAAGACATTGTCTTGATATGTTATGATGTTTGCTTGACATATATGTAGATAGGATTGACATAGGTAGGTTGGGTGAGCTCGTTAACTTTAGTTATGCAAGTAATGAAGCGAAAAATTTCCCTGAAAAAGGTGGTTCATATATAATAGATAGATAGTACATTGCATCTAACTTAATAGATGGATATTTACATTGATGAAAATTGCGGGTTGTTATAGCCGCGACCCTGATACATGGGTCGGAGGCCTATTATCAGCCACCAAGCCCATAGTAGTATGAGTGGGCCAGGCCAGTCCATACTATACGTCATCACTTATCAAAAAAAAATTGTGGTATTTTCAAAACGAGGCATGCAGACCCGTGCGTTGCACGCGGGTTGTATCTAATTGAGATACAAAGAGATTTTTGCCGGCACTCAAGACGGTGGCCGAGGCCTCTTGTTGTTGCTAATAATTTCAATTCTTGACATCTTGTACCTCTTTTTTCAAGCTTTCAGTTTTTCTTTCTTCAAAAGTTTACTGAAACAAAATAAAGCTCTCGCCTGCAAATATAATAGGCAAACCTGTAATGTTAAAACACACTTGATTAACAGGTATAATACTGACTAATACTGACTAATAGGTGTAATAGTCAATATTAGTGATATAAATCCTAGAACCATCAACTCTATACATTTTTAAGATATGAGGGTTAGATTCTATAAACGCAAATATAAATCTTCAAAGATTTCAAAATAAAATTTAGTTCGATTGCCTACAAAATCCTTGTTTCGGTTCAAGTCTGTATCAAAGCATTGGAACAGTTTAATTCCCAGTACTGATCTTTAATATGTAGCAGAGAAGAGAAGAGATGTGACTTGCCACTTTGTCCGTAGGTTTATATATTACCTGAAATATTGATTTAGTTCCACCGTGTTGCAAGGAGAATATATATATTATCATGATAAACAAAAGTAAGAATTGAATCAAGTCTTAAAAGTGAAAATCATAGTAATGAAAACTTCTCTTGAACAATACAATCAGAGTATCCCTCAAACACAATTAAACCTTTGCATGTAAAAAACAAAAAGAGAATAATACAATCATTCATTTAGACGCATAAATTATTAACCTCAATCCAAAGATAATAGAAATTGATATTGATTGGATTTGATTTCATTACATAACAAAGCATGTCTATTTATAATAGAACATAGCTTTGGGAATAAGCTACTAAACCCTAGATCTAATGGACCTCAAGCCCACAATGGCTTGGGCCAATAATTTATGCGTCTAACACTCCCCCGCAGTTTGAACGGGGTCTTCGATACGGACAAACTGGATGAATGTTGAAACCGATCTTCTTCTCTTTTATTCTTTGTTGCTCGTTTGCATGGAGATTGACATGTATTTGACGACATAATTGTATATATTGCTTCGCAGTTTCTTCCATTTTTATGACGTTTGCTATTTTTTTTACGTCATGGCTTATTTTGCCTTTAGGAGGGAGCGGCAATTTGTTGGACAACTTTTGTTGTTTCGACAACGAAAACAATCAGATGAGAAAAAAGGGTTGATCTAGGCAACTCAACAATTTTTTTTTTGTGTTTTGACGGCTAGGGTTTAAGGGTTTATGCATTTAATACGAAAAGTAAAATCCTAAATTAATAAAAACAATAAAGCGAAAAAAAACAGGATCCCTCCGGATCACCGACAAGTAGTCAATGACCGGAGGATAGTAATTTTTATTGGTGGATCTTACCTAGAGCTATGATACCATGATGAAGGATAATTGGTTTTCCTTGATTATTTTCACAAAAACATACAGTATATATAGGTTACAAGGATTGTTGAAGGATAATTGGTTTTCCTTGATTATTTTCACAAAAACATACATTATATATAGGTTACAAGGAAAAGGCTTGAGCCAAAGATAAGACCTACAATTTATATACGATCACTTAAAATAGTGATGGGTTTTACAACCTTGAAAGCTACAACAATGGATGGAAATGTGTTAAATACCACACGTTGTGTATGTTGGTGAAGAAAAGGTCTCCTAACTAAGACCCCTTCCCTTCTTTTTATACTAGAGGGATTAGTGTTTACACTTGTTGAAAAGAAATAACAATTTTGGTATCCCTATTGTTCAAAAGAAACATAATAAATTAGGAAACTAATTATTTAACATTAATCATCACAATTAATGTTTGACATAATCTAGATCTTCACTAATTAATGTTAAAATATTTTGTTTTTCATATCATCATTAATATTTGGTCATGTTCCTTCTTCTATCATCACATTTATGTTTGGACTAATCTATATCTTCAAATTAATGTTAAATTGTCAAATCAACATTTAATCTTGGTCTGCTTGTTTCGCCTTTTTAGCATATCTGGTCTTGTTTCCTTCTTTGTTATGCAACTCGTACAATTTAAGTCCTTTATCTTTTCACATGTCAAGAGTTCCTCATGAATTCTAACAATGTTCCCAACAATCTCCCTAAACTTGAAGGGTGACTCCGTTACCTTTAAGTTTCATCACGTGTTTCAAGCTTTGAGCACCAGGAGGTTATATCAAACATTCAATGCTCCATTGCTTGTTTCTCTATACGAACATGTAAGCAAAGAGTACAAAGAATCATCAATTAAATAAGTATAAAACTATCCTCATCACTCGAAAGTGAATCATTGAAAGGTATAGTTTTTGGCAATCTACCAGCATTAACGGGATTTGATGTGTCTTTACCAAGGAGCCGTACATCTTGACTGCACACTCTTTGTTACAAGGACATGGTGTGTCGTAAGGGCCATAGCTTTTAGCAAACCTCGTTACAGTTATCAGATCGTGTATTTGCGAAAGTCTTTACAGAGCCGTTGCTATGGAACTAGCACTTTTCATTCAAAGGAATAGTGGAACGTGATTACCTCCAGTTTTTGGGTAAAACCTGGCAAAACCATTCACGGATTTTGAAAGGTCTTTACCAAGCAGCCGTTTGCTCATGGATAGCCAGTTCTTATGCTTGTAAGGCATGGTGACCTGATGACATTTGTTGTTTGTGGTGGTTAGCAACACCCAACCCTTCTCAAATGAAACAAACGTCATCTCATACCACCAAATGTGTAGAAATGTGTTCTTCTCAATCAAAGCTTCTCAACGAGGCTCTGATACCACTTGTTGAGATGAAATTATCGAAAGATCTTTGAAGCAATGATCAATACAAAGACTATGCGGAAACTAGTCTTTATATCTTATAAGAACAAGTAAACAAAACAAGCCTCAATATATTAATACGATCACTCTAAAATAGTGATGGGGTTTTACAACCTTGAAGCTACAACAATGGTGGAAATGTGTGTAAACTACACGTGTGAATGTGAGTGAAGAAAAGGTCCCCTAAACTAAGACCCCTACCCCTCTTTATATACTAGAGGGATTAGAGTTTACACTTGTGAAAATAACAATTTGGTCCCTATTGTTTCAAAAGAAAACATAATACAATTAGGAAACTAATTAATTAACATTAATCATCACATTAATGTTTGACTAATCTATATCTTCAACATTAATGTTAATTTCAATCAACATTAATCTTGGTCTTGTTTCCTTCTTTAGCATATCTTGGTCTTGTTTCCTTCTTGTGCAACTCGTAAAATTTAAGTCCTTTATCTTTCACATGTCAGTCCTTCATGAATTCTAAAATTCCCAACAATCCTCCCCTAAACTTGAACGGTGACTCCGTTACCTTCAAGTTTCCATCGCGTTTCAGCTTGAGCACCAGGAGGATATATCCAAACACTTCAATGTCCATTGCTTGTCTTCTCAACGAACCATGATAAGCAAAGAGGTACAAAGAATCATCAATTAAATAAGTATAAAACTATCCTCATCACTCGAAAGTGAATCATTGAAAGGTATAGTTTTTGGCAAACTACCAGCCATAAACGGATTTGATGATGTCTTTACCAAGAGCCGTACCCTCTTGGACTAGCCACTCTTTGTTACAAGAACATGGTGAGTGAAGGCCATAGGATTTTTAGCAAACCCTTACAGCTATCAACGGATTTGAGAAAGTCTTTACCATGAGCCGTTTGCTATGGACTAGCCACTTTTCATTCAAAGAATATGGAAAGTGATAACCATCCAGTTTTGGGTAACCTGGCAACCATCAACGGATTTGAAAGGTCTTTACCAAGCAGCCGTTTGCTCTTGGACTAGCCAGTTCTTATGCTTGTAAGGCATGGTGAACTGATGACCATTTGTTGTGTGGTGGTTAGCCAACACCCAAACCCTTCTCAAATAGAAACAAACCACTCATAATAAGCCTCCCCTCAAACTGGTATTTAGCCTCCCCTTAAATGTAGCCTTTTTTTTAATAACTAATAGCAGGAATAAATAAATTAACTAGCAGGAATATAAACCAACATATAAACAATCGGTAGGAAAATTACATGGACATCAGGAACCGACACAACCAGCAGGAATGAAGAATGATCAACAGAAACATAATATATCCAGCAGAAATGATGATCGTTATCAGCAGAAATAAATCATGAGCAGCATGAATCGAGAATAGCAATCAGCAGGATCAACAAACGAGTACCAGCAGGAACTTTTAACATGACCAGCAGGAATTTCATAATAAGTCATGAGCTGACCTTTTCCACCTCTATCCTTTTGGCAGCAGTAACACGTAACAATGAGCCATAACAGCTTTTAATCACTTCAACCAATCCCACAAGATCAGGAAGAATATTTCTAGTATCAATCTCATTCCTAAAAATCAGGGTTGACAAACTATGCACCACTCAAAGGAGATATTATAGGATCAGTTTCAATTCCTATATATGAGCGAAAATCACCTCCGTATTATGCGTTGTCAACTCTCATGACCAAATCTCAATACAAAGATAATTAATTATTCTTATGAGACCAAATCTTCATTTTGACCAAATTAAATATTCATCTTGGACCAAATCTTCATTTTGACCAAATTAAATATTCATCTTTGACCAAATCTTCATTTTGACCAAATTAAATATTCATCTTTGACCAAATCTTCATTTTGACCAAATTAAATATTCAACTTTGACCAAATCTTCATTGACCAAATTAAATATTCATCTTTGACCAAATCTTCATTTTGACCAAATTAAATATCTTTGACCATCATTAGGAACCTTGATGAAGACCAGCAGGAACACGTACAGCAGAAATGAAGAACAAGTAGCAGAAACATTTTCCCAACCAGCAAGAATGAATCGAACAAGCAGCATAAACCCTTTTTTTTTTTTTTTTTAAATATACAGGAAACACAAGACAAGAAAGGATTAGTGCTTTTGGAAGTCCCAAGCCAGAACCGACTTGAATCTTCCATAGACATCAACATAATCATATCTGGTTAAAACTTTTGATGCTCTAGACGATTTGGATACATGTTCTAAAACAGCTTGTTTTGGTTTCCAAACCCACTTAGCTAAGGCCTTAACCGGATTCACCTTTGTTTTTGTTTTAGAAGAATCATATCTTGTACCCTTAACATTCTTGTTAATACATCTGTTGTAATTAGATGTTTTCTTATGAAAGGGTTTTTGAACAAAGTTCTGGTGATTCACATGTCTTGACTTGTTCCATATTGGTTTAACCTGTTCTTGTTTATTCATCTTTTTCTTATGTTTACAGGTGTGCTGCAAGTGATCAAAACTAGCACAAACATAGCAAGCTTTATTTTTGAACTCAAAATTATCTCCTAACTTTTGATTCATCATACCATTCCATCCTCTTTGATTACCTCTAGGAGTCTTATTGTTTTTCCTAAGTTTATCTGTTTTCTTAACATTTTTATTTTTAGAACAAACAGATTGAGGAATAAACTCAGGTGATTCAGCACTTAACTTAGACTTACACACGACATTTTCACTTGTTTTAGGTTCAATAACAGCAGGTTTAGGCAAAGACTCTTCAGCAGGAATGGACTCACAAGACTTTTTACCATATGTCATTTTTGATTCATCAATGTCAGGTTGGTTTGAGGAAGGCATGAAAATCCCAGTGATGGGTGGGGGAACAGCATTCATTCCTCCTTCTTTGACAAACCTAACATGTTCTTGATAATAAAGTGTTTTATCATCCGCTTCTTCTGGATCAAAAATACTTTGCATTTCAGGATAATAAATTTCATTTGGCCCTGTATAATCCTTGTATCCCAAACCTAGCTTTGATTTCACAGACATAGAATTATCTATCAATTTAGCTAAGTTTTTAGAAGATTCTTTCCATTTATTAAACCTGGACAAAGAATTATCTAATTTAGCTTGCAAATCTTGTTTTTCCATTTTTATCTCAGCATTGATTTTTTCAGAATATTTTAACTCATTAGACGTATTTTCCAAATCTCTTTGCAAAACCCTAATCTTTTCCTCATAGGCTAACTGATTATTTTGATACCATGCTCGTTGTGATTCTAATGTTTTAACAGCATTCTGATATGCTTGAACTTTAATATAACAATCATTATAAAGTCTATCAAGATTATCATTAAGTTTGTTAAGATCATTAATTTTAGACTCACAACCAAGAGGACAGTTTTGTACCTGTAAGTTCATGCACGCCATTTCTTCTTCACCACCACCAAATGTGTAGAAATGTGTTCTTCTCAATCAAAGCTTCTCAACGAGGCTCTGATACCACTTGTTGAGATGAAATTATCGAAAGATCTTTGAAGCAATGATCAATACAAAGACTATGCGGAAACTAGTCTTTATATCTTATAAGAACAAGTAAACAAAACAAGCCTCAATATATTAATACGATCACTCTAAAATAGTGATGGGGTTTTACAACCTTGAAGCTACAACAATGGTGGAGATGTGTGTAAACTACACGTGTGTATGTGAGTGAAGGAAAGGTGCCCTAAACTAAGACCCCTACCCCTCTTTATATAATAGAGGTTACAAGGCTTACAAAGGAAGCTAATTAGATGCTTTGACCATCTAATTAAATGCTCATAAAAGATTAATTAAATGCTCATAAAAGACATTTAATTGTACAAGGAAACTAAACATTTAATTATATGGAAACTAAACATTTGACTTTTTAATGCTTATCTTTAGCAAATCTTCCAGCATTTAATTCTTTGTCATGTCAGTCCTTCATGAATTCTAAAATTCCCAACATAAGATCTCGTAATGTGCACAATAATGAGAATAGCAAACCTTTAACATAATGTGAAGAACACAAGTAGGATCCTTGATTGTAAAGGTTATCAAATAATCCCATACCGGTAATTATACTCGAATAAGAGCTTGGGTGATAAACCTATCATAAGTAACATAATACATTAAGTCAATGTACAAATATACTTGATGACAATGTTCTTCAACCTTCTCTCAACCTTTAACATACTTGTTGTTGAGATATAAAATACTAACATTTGTGTTATTAAGAAAATTATTAATAACATCATAAAAATGATATAGTCGAAACCTGAAAATGCATCATGATAGTCTTTACATAAAAAAAGTAGAATGTAAGTAACCAAGTAATTTATGGTTATTCTTATTTGAAACGATTAACGCAAGTCTTAATTTAAAACCTATCTTATGACACCACAAAATTGACTTTAACAATATATACGGAGTAAAAATTTATTTATCAAGAAGTTTAAACATTAGAAGGTGTTTTGAACGCTTATAATGTTCTTTGTAGATCCATAGTACACATTATGATGTCTATGATGTTATGACATCTTTTGGATCTTAACTGATTGAAACAATCTTTCAAATTCATAGGATCTTAGTTTAGTCATTCATTGTTGTAGAATTATCTTACCATATAATACAATGATAACCAATTTGCTCCCACTGATCTTAAGGTATATATGTCAATTAATTTAATAATACATGTAACCATAGAATTTTAATATATGATTTTAAAACAACCATAATATAGACATCAAATTGATTGTTTCTTATTTATATCTCATCTAATACTTGCATTCAACCTGCTTTATGGTTAGATATCTTATGCAAGTTACAGTTGATGAATATAACGATAAAGTCCATAATATAGTTCTTAAACATGATGAACTATTAAAATAATGACTTATGACATAATTTTATGATAAAATAAAATGTCTTATTATAAAAA